>JANTCA010055448.1:0-17374 GCA_024741275.1 Chironex yamaguchii
ACTTTACTCTTGTGATACTATACTCTTGTCATAGTTCGCTCTTGTGATACTTTGCTCTTGTCATACTTTGCTCTTGTGATACTTTGTTCTTGTCATACTTTGCTTTTGTGATACTTTGCTCCTGTCATAATTTGCTCTTGTGATACTTTACTTTTGTGATACTATACTCTTGTCATAGTTCGCTCTTGTGATACTTTGCTCTTGTCATACTTTGCTCTTGTGATGCTTTGCTCTTGTGATACTTTGCTCTTGTCATACTTTAATTTGATTTTAAGTTATACTTCATGGGCTTGTTTTTGTTGATGTATTATGGCTCTGTATATATATTTGCATTTTATAACACGTCGCGACTGCATTACTAAATGTGGAAGGGAGCTCGTAAAGATGGGTTTTGACGGGAGGTGAGGAGGAGCTTTTACCGTTAGTACAGAAGACGTGTATTAGAGCTAATTACCCATATTATCGTCAGAGATCACTGCCATCGATTGACAGCCAATGTCAGTCTGATATGGCGGCCTTTGAAGATGACGCCGATGACAACTAAGTACGTTGTACAGGACACGTGTGGGACGCAACAATGGGGCACATTTAAAGGAGCAAAGTCACTTTCTCTATTAATATTCAACAATTGTCATATGGTGACTTCCTTGCCGTAACATGTAAGGAAGTAAACTAGACCATGTTCACTGTTTTCCGTCGAATAGACTACAAAAGATAACGCCAAAGACGCCTTCAAGACAAATTTCTAATCAAAGTCACGCAACACAACCTATACCTTTGATTCTTACTTACGAGAAGTATCTATAGAGCAAAAATCATTGACTTTAATGGATTATACTTCTAAAAAATTTTTCTTATCGATGTCTGGCTTCTACGTCATCTGAATTTCTTGACTCACTAGTACACGTCTGTTAGCGTGATATATAACTCTTTTCAAAAAGGGTGATCAGTATTTTGTTGTCTAATCATCGTGATTTTGCTTCATGTTATCGCTGTGTCCTTTGCTTTCCTTCCTTTCCCCCAATGCTTCTTTCCGATACGTTATATTTCCTTCCATACACTCTCAAATGTCTTTCACGCAAGTCTAAATTTTTTCATCTTCCTCTCCTCATAAAAAACCCATTATTTTCCTTTCAAGACATTAATCATTTAATCAGTTCACTTTCTGTTGACTTGCAAGTTGAGTGATGCAGTCGCAGAGAAAGAGAGAGCAAGAAAGAGTGTGCTGCACTGCAAAGAAAATACGGGTTGTTCTCTTGTGGGCTCGTTTACCATTCAACTTTGTAAACCTTACCTGTAATTACTAAAGTTTTCCACAATTAGCAAAACAACCAAGGCTCAGCTTTATATTTTGCTCTAACTGCCTTGCAAACCGGTCCTCCTTTGCACACAATTTTTTTTGTCTCAAGATTTTGCAAGTCGGCCACCTCATCGGTCTTCTCTCTAATCTTTCAAGCAATCGCGTGCCTTCAACAAATGTCCATTAAAAGAGGCATTGTCTACGGGAAAATTCTCCCTGCTGTCTCAGCGCTCCATGCAGCTTAAAGGAAGTCTCCTTTTTATTCTTTGCTTTCAACTCTCCTTCTATTAGCCTTCTTTGCTGTAGCCATTTTCTCATCGTGTAACCATGTAGTCTTATTGATTCACTGCCTGCGCCTATCTTTTCCAGCTCTGATCATCTGATTCTTCTTTTTATTCATGATGTTCTTGGTGTGCCGTTGTATCACATCTCATAATCATCGATTCTTTTCTCATATTTTAACATATTTGACAAAGGTTGGTCTTTTCAATCTCCTTTTCAAATAGTGACTTTGTATTCTAAAAATCACATGTTTTTAACACATTCGTTTTTTCTAGTACTGTTGTAAGTGAGCAGTCTTGATGGTGTGTATCTATATTTGGACATTTAAATTGAACAATATCATTTGAACGCCTTCCTTATACACAATTCTACTTATGATAGTTTGTATTTCTGAACTATAATAGGAGAAGTATTCAAACTTACAAATGAGATGCGGCCAAAACGTTAGCACGGCTCTCAAAATTATATTTTAGGCAAAAGCCTTGAAAATAGATCCTTATAGAATGCAATGTATGCAAAATAACTTAATAATGACTACTAAAGTTCCGCATAAGTGGTTATAGCTGTTACTTTCTAAAAAATATGTGAATAAAATTCTGACCCCAAGAAATTTATCAAGCCTCTCTTTTGTTTGAGAACTCCCTGTGGGCAGGACATCATAAAGCAAAAAGTTATGCCGTGGAAAGAATAAAGATTGTTAAAAATACAAGATACAGGCATATTGTAACAGTACTGTAAGCAGGTCATGTATTGAACTGTTACAAATCGTGTTGATAAATTTTAGTTGAAAACTTTTTTA
The DNA here is from genome assembly GCA_024741275.1 of Chironex yamaguchii. NCBI lineage: Eukaryota > Metazoa > Cnidaria > Cubozoa > Chirodropida > Chirodropidae > Chironex > Chironex yamaguchii. The sequence goes on from JANTCA010055448.1 coordinate 2,382, forward strand.
CATCTGTTTATCCAAATTCTATTTCATAGTTTAATTTCATTAATGAGAATTTACATTGGATGAAAAATCCTTCTCAGAACATATTATTTTGATTTGCCGTCATCTCCTTTGATCCTAAATCTATTTTATCTCGCCTGTTATAGTGAAATTGCAAAAATTAGTGTAAACTATTTTATACATTTATAGAAACGTTAAACGGATTTCACATTACGTGCAAACTTTGATAACTCAGACCGACGTCCTCTAACAAGGAAGACATTTCGGCGTTTACTTAGCCAATTTTAACACATAATTGAGATTGTATAACTAGATATGTCTTCGATATAAGACGAGAAATGATCTAATTAAAGTCTATTTTTCAAAACAGAAAATATTTTGACAGTAACATGTCTGGCGCGTTTTGTTTGATGAATACTTTAACATTAAAACTCCAGCCTCAGTTGAAATGAGCATCAAAGTCAATAGTTCATAAGATGAACAAAGTAATGAAAGTCTATGTTATGGAGACAGGCCAGGGCGCCAGAGATTAATGAAGGAGAAAAACGCTGATCTGAATCATGTCTTAGTCTTAAGCACATCACGCAAATGTGGTTAAATTGCACGAAAATGGAGGCATTAAAAAATAATTAACATTTTGACTGAATATAATATAACAGGTGTAAGCAAGAAACCACAGTCAAAGTCATGCAATTACTTTATGATTACAATCCATTTAATATTCGCAGATACAGTATGTTGTAATGGGGACTTATCTGAATGAACCATCTGTATTTATCATACTTATGTACACCTTTTCAGCAATCAATCTGTATTTCTAAACAAGTCATAGTTTACAAAACGTAAAATAAACGCAGGCAAAAAGACAAAATCTATTCAACTCAAAAATAGGAATATATAGTTCCAATATCTTAAAATATTTCTTTTAAATGGCATGATTGTCATTTTGTTTATGTGTTAGAGATATACTGCAAATTACGTTTTCTTGAGAATATGCTCCAGAATATGTTTTTGAACAGCATTCTTTTTGTAATGACCGGAATTCAAAATCACAGAGCTTGGCTTGCACGTTAGAAATGGGATGAATTTCATTAAAGGGTAGGAGAGAGGTTTTCAAATGGATTTTGTCTCCTTTAACAGAAGTCTGTTGAGTCATTCACGTCTGTGCAACTCAATTGACCTGTCGACGCTTTTCAAAAGTTTAAAAAGATTTTTTTTCAGACTCACAGTTTTTAAGCATTTAAGCAATTCAAAAAATTTCTGCAATTATAGATCCCTCTTAATTAAAGACCTCCTTACTAGCACCCTGAATTAAAAGTAGACAGGCTTATAATTAGACGAAATACGGGACATCATTCAAATGTCCCTTTCTTAAGCTGTTTTATAATTTAGAGGCGAATCTCGACTAGTGTAACTGTAGCAGCTACCAGAGTCAGGTTTTTAAAGTTGAGCGCTTTGCAGCAACTTTGACCAATCACTCTTATAATTAAAGCAAATCCGCTTCGGTTTTTAAATGTCGCATTTACCATGAGGGTATACAAGAAATGATTTTGATAATTTACCATGTTACTTGTAAATTGACAGATTAGCTCGCTGTTTGGTAGCAGGCGATACAAGTTTGATCTTGGAGACGAGAGTGGAAATGATAGAAGAAATTACATTGAAGTTAGATTAAAAATATGATCAGTTTCGTGTGATGCAACTTTATACCTATCGTTTTTATGAATTTAGTGGAAAAAAATACCGTAGTTTAAAGTGTTATTTGTGGCAGTTTACTAAGAACGTGAAAGTGCATTATTTGGAAAGCAACATTTAACACATATCACAATTATTACTTTATTGACGCTTATTGATAGTCTCTAGCGCTCATGTTCTAACGTCCTCTCCCGGCATTATTATTTTATTCTAGAGGTATCGACGCGGTCAAAAGAATTATGCAAAAAGGGCGTTTCCGAAAGACTAAAAGGTGAAAATTTTTTGCTACAGGCAGATTTTGCCTGGATCCACCTCTGATATTACTTACATTATAAGTTCTTTCCAAAAAACCTCTAAACGGAGACTTAGGCCCTGTCCACACGTATCCGGATATTTTTGAAAACACAATTTTTTTATTCGTTTTTGGCTCCCGTTCACACGTATCTGGATACTTTTGAAAACGCAATTTTTTTATTCGTTTTTGGCTCCCGTTCACACGTATCCGGATATTTTTGAAAACGCAACTGTCTTATCCGTTTTTGGCTCCCGTTCACACGTATCCGGATATTTTTGAAAACGCAATTTTTTTATTCGTTTTTGGCTCCCGTTCACACGTATCTGGATATTTTTGAAAACGCAACTGTCTTATCCGTTTTTGGCTCCCGTTCACACGTATCTGGATATTTTTGAAAACACAATTTTTTTATTCGTTTTCAAAAAGATTTGGGTCCACGTGTATCCGCATCTTTTTGAAAACGCAACTGTCTTATCCGTTTTTGGCTTCCGTCCACACGTATCTGAATATTTTTGAAAACGCATTTTTTAAATTCGTTTTCAAAAAGATTTGGGTCCACGTGTATCCGCATCTTTTTGAAAACGCAACTGTCTTATCCGTTTTTGGCTTCCGTCCACACGTATCTGGATATTTTTGAAAACGCAACTTTTTTTATTCGTTTTCAAAAAGATTTGCGTCCACATGTATCCGCGAGTAAGGCGTTTTCATAAAGTTCCACTTTGGAGAGTGTTTTCAAAAAGTTGTCACCGAAAACGGTCACCGAAAACGCCGGATACATGTGGACGAAAGCCGAAAACGGATGAAAAAGATGCGTTTTCAAAAAAATCTCGGTACGTGTGGACGGGGTCTTATGTTGGTGGTGAAGGAAGACATGAATGAGGCGAGTTTGATAAAGAAGGACGTCGTTGACAGACAGAAGTTGAGAAATAGTATCGGTTGCGACGAGTCCTGACATAAGAATTAGGTCGAAATAGGAACAAGAAGATAAATTTCTTTCCGGATAAAATTTATATTCGTAGTTACTATGAGTGAGTCAGAGCCTCGTTTGTCACCAAAGCTCAGCAGGTTTCGTTTATTTGACATGCATAACCGTTGAAAAAAAATTTACAAAAACAGACAGAGATAACGAAGTCTAAGAGACAAAACGTGAAATAAATAACTCTCCTGAAAGTTGATACACACGTGGTGCAGACATGTCAACTAACATAAAAGTGACAAGCAATAGTTTACAATGCTGATTAATTTGTTAAGAAGAAAGGTAATCACTCATACACTCGCACAAGATCTATATGAGATATCATGAGAAGATGGCTGCCAGGATAAGCACTGTTAATTGTAACAAATGAACATACATAATTTTACAATATTAGCTATTTACTCAGTCATCTTCGAAGTAAACTAGAAGCACTCCAAATGCGCAAATCTGCCCCAACCCAGTATGATTATTCAAACAACATGAGTTTTCCCCACGATGTATTCCTTTCTAGTTCATGAAGCTATCATTACTAAATACGGTAAAAGGGGTTATCCATCAAAAGACTATCTCACTAGCACTATGAAGGTTTATTCCAAAATTTAACCAGTTCTAAACTAGCCCATGTCTGATCTCTCCTGAAAGTTTCGGCAAAATCTATTCATAACTTTTTGAGTTATATTGATAACAAAGAGACAAACAGACAGCCAACTAATGCCGACAATATGATAACCTCCTTACCGGAGATAATTATGATTGTGAATGACGGCTCTTCTACTGAGTTGTAGAGCTCGATACGAAATGTGAAAAGACTCTTGTCTTACAAATTGCTACCTGTGGTCCGTTCTCATTATTGCATGTCTGTCAATTGATGTATACTCTTACAAGTGACTTGTGTTTGGTGCCTGGAGAGCATTGTTTAATAGTTTCATATGGGAGTAGACAAGTGTGAGAAGTAGAAGTAAAGTTATGACAGTGAAGAACGCATAGGTGGTCCTGACGGGGTAGCTGGGTCTCTGGTCTCCCTTTTTTGCAAAGAAAAACGTTTTTGTTATTATTCAGAAACTATCATTGATTGTCATTATCTTGCTAGCAACAGTAGTCATAGCATCATTGAAAATGTTTTTGAACTTAAACTCGGCGAGCTTGACGATGACTGTGCTCGTCTGCTTTGGTCTCCGCCCCCACCCAACAATATGAGTAACATACGGGTTTGAGTAGCTAGTTTGCTCCGGGTTTGCTACTGCACCCACCCTCCTGCTTCCCTAATAGTAACCTGTGGGCTGCGGACTTGGGGTCAGCTGAACTAGATCGAGAACAGGCGCAGTTAAATTGCATCCTATTTAAATCGTAGTGTGTTTGATTGCGCTTTTCAAAGGTTTGTTTTACTAATCAAAACACTGTCAACTCGAGTCCCTCTCCTTACACACACAATTTCTTGACGCGGCCCCTAAAACGGACATTCGAACCTGGGTTTCACTACTGCAAATCTTACGACTATTTCACCGAGCTTTACAGCTCAATAAGAAAAGTTGAATGATTTTAGTCAACCTCTATCTTGTTCTCATGCTTCTGGCTGGCTGTCTATAGGTGAATACGCCAAGATGCGATATGTTTTTTTGCGCCTTCAAGACATCTATCTCCATAGCCATTTCGGTCTTGCAAGAAACAAGAAACACAAGTCAAATTATGAACGTGACCACCGAAGAGGCTAACCCTTGTCTCAAGACTTGCTAAATGACAGAATAGACTTCCTTCAAAGACATTTACGTATACATTACTTATTTACTTTAAAACGATTAAAACGAAGTCGTTGTTTCAAAGGTTATAGCCTGAAAGTTTACCACAATGCGTTTCTAGTTTATATTTTAATCAAACTTAATTGCTTCGACTAGGGATCTTCTTGTCACAGATCAATGCGCGTAAGAAAAACATTTTCAACCTTGTTCAGCATGAATGGTCTATAAACTCATTACTCTCTGATGATGTCATTATTCTTTCTACTTCATTGTTGTGTTAGCAATTTTACAATCGCACCTTTTTTTTGTTTGTATTTGTAAATAACTATATCATAGTGTGTACTTAATATACTCTCAGTACAACTAGATTGTTATTGCAAGACACTGACGTTCACTATTGAATTGACTTGATGTCTCATACTAACATGAAAATGCAGTCTCATCGCATTCGTTTCCTTTTCACAAAGTATTATGCGTGGTCAAAATCTCACAGTTACAAGATCGTATCATCTTTCATTTCTTATCCTGTTGTCCTTAAATGAAACAGACCTCATACGTACAAATACAGCACGTACTTGTCTGCGATTATAGATAACCACATAATGCACACATCAAAGCCATTATTAATTTACCTCAAATGTACATACATTGTAAAGGTAATTATACTTTCCATTTTTAATAGTCTCCCTTTGCATTTATAAACTGCTTACAAGAAACATTTGGCTGGCATCTCAAATGATATTAAATTTAACATTACTCCCCCCCCCCCGGTTGGATTCTTGCATCTTTCGTCAACTACCACATTTGACTTTTTTTAATCTGCGTCTATTTTAACCACCATTGATGCCCAAAATAAACCGTCTTAGTTATTTGCTTGCAAATGGGTGGGCGTTAGAATCATAAAAAGCTGTTGCTCTCACCTTCCGCACAATACAAACTCTATTCTTTGTTTAGAGACGCGGTCTGATGCCAGTAAATTAATGTAATACGCGTACATTTTATGTAAACCGAAGTTTACAATTTCCATGATAGAAATTAAACAGAAAGAAAAACAAACTTTGACTCGTGTCAAACACACCTGATCAAGACAAGAACAGGCTTGTCAGTGGGCTATCTAATTGACATCTATTTATGGAAGCGCAAGCTGCAAGTATTTATCCACTTGAGTTATTTTTATTTCAAAAAGCTAAAAATATATCGAGTACTTTTGTCTCAACCAAGACGTCGAAAAAATACTTTCGTCAAAGGGTCATTGGAAATATCTCCAAATGACATGATTGATATGTAATCCATATACCATTAATATCGATTATACTCAATAGCACTTACCAAGCCTAATAATAGTTTTTGGGTGGTAATGGTTTAAAACAACCCACAGTTAGGAACGTATTTGCTTGTCTTTACGCAGATACTCTGTCCAATTTCAATGATAATATGATAGAAATCAATTAAGTAAATACCACCTAAGTTATCATTTTGAGAGAATATTACTCATTCTTTCCTCTCAGCACAGTGACTAGTAAGTATGTGATGGCATCCGTCGTCAAATATTAACATTCTCCCCATTTTCTATTCCTTTACGTTGGTAAACCATATTTTTCTTTATCTTAAGGACAAGCTTCAAAACAACTTCAATAAATACGCGTGTACTTCCCTCCTTTCAAGGTGACTTAGCAGCATTAGTAGATAAAGTGTTCGCGTTGTATGCTGAATGGTTGATGGTTCACGTCCACAATCCAGTCATACCAATGACTTTTATAATGGCCAATAATACCTCCCTGCTAAGCACTTAGTATTTACGTGGTAGGATATGGACATTTAAGATGCTGGGCTATCAGTGGGCTAGTCCTCTACTGTAACTCTAATGGTACAGATATAAGCACCGCAGTCTACTAATGGTGTGTGCCATCTTTGTGTGAAGCTCTCGATAGTATAGACGGACTTCAAAATCCTCTCTCTATTTTGGATTAAGATCTGGAGCAGTATCATTTGGTTCTTTGCTAAGGATCTTTAACCTATTTCCTTTAAATTAAAATAATTAAGGAAGTTATGTGTTATTAATATATCACTCACACTCGGCTGAGGTCACTGTCATGATGCAAGGTTATTTTATAAACGATGTTATTAACTGTCTCTCCGACCCATTTCTGCCTAAAAACATCAAATGTCAATTTAAAGAAGAGAAAGTGGGAAGCCAGTGCTTGCAAAAATGACACATATAAATGGATTTAAACTAGGGACCTCTAGTTCATAAGTGGGATAATTTAATAATTTAATTTAACAACGGCATACAATAGATCGACAGAGTAGATTTTGTTAGGCTTTTCGCAAAAAAGGAAACCATGATAGACTGAAATGGAATCACATTCTAAACACATAGACTAGAAGCCTACGAAGCAAAATTAATGTACTGGTATTTGGGAGGGCAATAACAACAATAGTAACTTGCCATCCCCTCAGCTTGAACTTTCTTGAGCTCGTTTTTACATCTTGTGTCAACACTGACCCTCCGTATCTTGTAAATTATGAATTTGAAAAACCTTACAATTGTTTTGCTTTCCTAATAATTACAAGTTCTTTTTGAAACCAATAACATTATTGTTTTGCTTTCTGACTCTCGCCTTTTCTCCTTTTACATACGCGAAATTTAGCTAAGAACTCTAGTTTAACAGCTCAAATCAACAATATGGTAGTTAAATGTTTATTCTCTGATCAAAATCTCTTAGTTGCAAGATCGTGTTATTTTTCATTCCTCATCCCTCTGTCTATAAACGATAAATACCTAAACACATACGTACAAATACTTAACTGCGATTATAGATAACCACATATGCACACATGAAAGCTTTAAAATTAACAACTAAATCTGCTCTTCGCATACCTCCCTTCGCTTTCATAGAATGAAATTTACTCAGGTGATTCTTTGCAATCAGTAGCACATATATGAGGGAACATAGTTGGTCCAGAAAACCGGCACTTTGAGAGAAGATTGTCCTTGAGACCCTCACAAAATAGTAAGTCCAACTTAAATTCCTTCCCACATCATTTTTAGTGTATAGGTCAGCTAATGTCTCCGTTTCCTTAGCTTTTGGATCACTCAACTGTGCACGTAAAGTGCATGCTACAGTAGAGGGCTGGCTCACTAGATGCACACTGTGTTTAGCTCCCATAATCTACCCTGTTAGTACTGAATGCAAAGCAGAGAAGCATTTTGTAACATTTTTAAAGTCTTTGGTATGACCCGGTCGTGGATTCGTACCCACAACCTTCTGCACACAAACCAAGCACTCTACCACTAAGCTACTGCTTCGGTTACAAAGTGGTAAGAAATGTCGTAATAATTACTTAAGGGGCATAAACACAAAGCATCTACGTATACCAAAACGACCCTCGTATTTCAGTTGTGCATAATATACTTGTTTATCTCCATCCTATTCATAATTACACCCAAAGAGAGCTACCATAGCAATTGATGTGCTCGCATGTTTACCATTAAACTTTGTGTTATATTCATTATCATGTGCTTAGCCATTTCCTACGTATATCTGTTAGATCCTCAGCATAATTCAACACAAAACATCTTCTATAAGTGTCTCTAATACTTTGTCTGGTGCATGAAATTATGTGTGGGAGGCAAACGTGTTCTAAATCGAACTACAAAGGAAAACCCAACGCATTGTCCAGCAAGGCTGTGATTAGTTTTATTTTTGTAGCCTAAGTCGTAAACTTCGTCGTTATGTTTCAAAATGAGTCATACTTTTATATTTGTAAACGCATTTTTCATTTGGATAATGCACTGGTATAATCAGGCATTCAATGACAATCGTGGAAATTGTTTGTGTAAACAGGTATCTGTCGGTATCTGCAGAATAAAACGCAATCTCATCAAACCACGAATTTGTGACGATGTCAATAAGCAATGACAACTGATAAACTGTGCTTCATATTGCAAAGAACGATTTAACCTTTTCAAAATTATTTATTGGTTTGCCCTTCTTCAAAAACAAAAATAAGACACACATAATCCTTGTAAAGACAATTACCTCTTAAATACTTTAAATTGCAGAGACTGACGTCATGGTTTAAAGAATACACTATGTCGAATAATACTTTTACCACCCATTTAGTTAATATCGCAGGGAGAATTTTGAAGAAACCATGAGATCAGATCTTATCCTATGACGTGACCAGTTATGTATTTATAGAACTGTGAGTTACTTTTAACTTCTAAAAATACCTCATAGACAAAAGCTTTTTTGTTTTTATGGTATGATATTTTAGTTCAAATCTGTTTAAGAGATGATAACGAAATTAGCCTCTGACGTTAGTTGCATCTTGTTTACTGACTTTGTAAATCTGTTAAAAACAAGAATGACGACAAACAATTATTATTAATTATGATTTCTCTTTCTGTCTACTTGCCTCACTTCCCTTCGCAATACACATCTTGTCGTTTAGCTGTTAATTAGGCTCTTAACACACATCACTGTGCATTGATCACCAATTCCTTCATCTTTCAGCTTGGACTCATCTATGCAATCATCAGTTAATTAAACCACTCAACCAACCGTCCACTCATCTAACTATTTACTTAATCATTAATTTACTCTTTCATCTCTGTATAGATCAGTCCATTTACTCATTCTTCTGTGTATTCGTCACTCTTATTCTAGATTATCTATGTATCCATCGATCTTCTTACTGTTGACTTGTGTATTCATCAAACTATTAACTCGATCATTTGTGTATTCATGAATTCTATTTAATCACTTATCTGTGTGTCGATCGGTCTGCTTACTCATTTCTCTGTGTATTCACCACTGCTATTCTCGGTTATCGATGTACCCATCAATCTTTTTCCTGTTTATTTGTGTATTCATCGATCTGTATACTCGCTCATCTGTATATTCTTTGGTCTATTACCTATTTCTCTGTCTATCGATATGTCTATTTACTTATTCCTGTGTGTATTTACTGGTCTATTTACTCACTCATCTGTGTATTCATTAGTCTATTTACTCATTCACCTGTGTATTCATCACTCCTATTCTCAGTTATCCATGTACCCATCAATCGTTTTCCTGTTTATTTGTATCTAATGAGTATCTGTGTAGCTATTCCTCTGTATATTCATTAGTCTATCTATTCATTCATCTGTGTATGGATCAGTCTATTTACTCATTAATCTGTGTATTCTTCAATCTGAAACTGATCCAACAATTTGTTCACCTCCTTACATATAAGTAAAGACATATGTACGCGTATTTATATTGAGATTATTGTCATTCTTCACTTATGGTAGATTAGATTTTCCCCAATCGTTTCTAGCCGTTGTGGTACTTGTATTCCTTCACGTTCTTCCTCCGTATCTCTCGCTGTGACACTTCTCTAATGCACTCCTCTACGCTTTTGTTTGTCCATGCTTTCAAATCACTTACCAAATTCTTTATTTATGTAAGGAGAGGTAAATAAATACATTAAACTGGGTTGCCTATGCATATCCTTCCTTACACTAAGAACATACATATATATAAAGCACAATATGACAGGACTCGATATTATCCGTTTATGAAGTTTATTTTCATTACGTTGTGATAAGTCATTGGTTTCTTACTCAATTGAATTTTACAGCATATTTGCCTTTTAAAAATTGTTTTTACTCTCCAATATTTTCGTAAAAATAACACTGTCAGTGATGGTTACGATTTCCACAAAGAGAAGCTTGTTACTGTACAAAGTAATAACATGCTTTTGATGCCCTGTCTTGCTCCAATGTAGTCAATTGATGACGTTTTCCTTAAACGAAAGCGTAAGATCAGAAATGATCATCCTTTGTGCTTAGTATGGCATCAGTTCTATGTTAAAACATTTAACCGAGCAATAGTGTGTGGGGAAAACCCCATTTCATGCAGGGTGTTGCACAACACATTGTGTGAGACCAAGTCAAAGGCTTTTATGTAATCTATAAAGCAAAGAAAGACGGGGTGGTTGCATTAGTAAAATATGTTAGTAAAAATCGGAGCTGTACATTATTCATGAACATAAATGAATGGGCAGACAATTATTACAAAACTGACAGTACCCATTTTAAATCTAGTCTAAATATGCATCAATTCTTTCATTCAGTTATTCACACATAGTTTTTATTGTGTTAATTATTTGTGCAATTATTCATCTATTTATCCATCCGTCGGTCAATTAATCAATCCATCCTTTGATCCTATCTTTTTCCTTGCTTCCTTCCTCCCTTGCTCCCTTCTTCCCTTCCTTCCATTCTTCCTTTCATTCATCCGCATATCCATTCATGCATGCATCCATCCATTTCTTTCATCCATCCATCCAACCATTCACTCCATCAATCTATCTATCCTTCTTTTCGTCTATCTTTCCTTCTTTCCTCCCTTCCTTCAATTTTTCCTTTTATCCATCCACTTATCCATTCATACAAGCATCCATCCATACATCCATTCCTTTCATCCATCCATCTATCCATCCTTTTTTTCGTCTATCTTTCCTTCCTTCCCCCCTTCCTTTTATCCATCCACTTATTCTTCTATACATGCGTCCATGCATGCGTACATCCCTTGCATCCATCTATCCGTCAGGACAGTCCATTAATCTATCCATCCACCCATTAATCCATCCGTCCATTTCTCATTCAATCTCTCGGATTCCGGCCGTATCCCTTACTACTCTCCCTCTGCTTAAATTCCTACATATTTCAATGATTATATATCTCAATATATTCTTCCTAATATCCGTGCTTGTATCTATCAATCATCTGCTTTGATGTTATTCTATTGCAGAGTTGATTGTGATGTATTTAATAATCTCAGATTTTGCTAATTTCAACATGAGAGAACATTTTCAATGTTGTTTTTGCTATCCTGAGATTGATCTGTTGTCGGTTTCCTGTTAAGTTGAAATGTTGCAGAGTGACATTAAAGTGTTTTTCGAAAATTATATTAATAAATGAAGCTCGTATCTGTTCTTTTAACTAAATGTCTTACCTCTTTATGCTCTTATCCAAACGCAAATGTCTGATTTCAATGAATTACATTGAATTGTCTTAGTTGCTTCCCGCTGGGTTGAATTTGAAGACCTATTTAAACAGATTTATCGACCACATCTTAACATGTTAAGGAGATTTTCTCAACAGACGTTTATGTCTTGGCTAACAAATAGTTAGTATTTCCTATTTGTGTGATAAAAGCCGCCATTAATGTCAAATCCTGCTAAATTTAGAGTATTACTCAAAGACTAGAAGCGGTGTAGAGAGAGCAACTGTTTTGACACAATTAAACTTATAAAATATTTAACAGTACGCCTTGTGTAAAATTTGCCGATAACAAGCTTAACCTCATAAATTCAAAGATTGTTTTTCTGCGTTTTTTATTATGATATTACTTTGGGTTAATATACAGAGCCTGACAAGTGTAGCTCCTTCGCTTTCATAGTTTTAGGGTAGGCCTAGGCTACAATTTGTTTTAAGTGCATGACGTGAGACGTAGCTGGCAACTGTGAACGCTTACTTTCTCTATTTCTCCTAGCATGTCTCCTTTTGAGATCATATCTGCCCAGGTGGCAATAATGTTTTGCAAAACAAAACCTCACAATTTCAAAAATCTATTATTAGTTGATAACTGTGCACGATATGAGGTCTAAAACCTGTAGGCGTTTATTCTGTAGTGTATGTAGGGTCATGTAAATCGCAAGCTCCACCTAGCAATTGCCATATTACTGCAATCTTCAAGGATTCAACTTGACTCTTTCCTGATACCAACAGACAGAAGCTTTGCTCCATAAAGATATGGAGATGTAGTTTTTATGCAATGTATCTATTATTTCTAATTCGAAGTAACTAAACACTCAGGAGCTTCAAAAAGGAAAACAACTGGTTTTCTACGAGTTGATGTCAAAAGTTAAAGTAATTTGCAAAAACATCATGAGATTTTATTGGTAAGAAAAAAGAATGCCTGACGTAAAAGGAGCAAGAAATTGCAAAATCCAAACACTTTTAAAATTGGCGTTGTAAATTGTGTTTCGATTATGAGCCACTGCAGATAGAAGATAGTTCCTTGCTCAGTTGAAAAAGGAGTTCTTAAAAACAATTGTATCATCTTCAGTGAGATGTTTCTCATAGATACAAGACTGAAGTCCGCCAAAAACTAGGTTCATCGTTGACCTTTTCATTTAGTAACGCTTAAGGTAAAAGTACGGTTGCAAAGCAGGATTTGAAAAGCAGCTAACCCACAGGAAAGGATGGCGCGCGTTTGATAACTAATTCCAAGACGCAAAGTTCCGTATTTATAGGTCACAATTGTTAACAGAGTTGTTTTCAAAATCTTCACTGTGCAGCAAAGTGGGTGCAATTGCCCCCTCTACCCCCAGTGACTACGGCCTTGAGCTTTTTCTTTAAAGCAAAATATTCTCTACCAAAATCTGTATTATCTAATCATATACTCGAATAGAAATTTTTTATCTAAAATGTAGTGCTGAATTAGAGTTGAGACACTGTATCTATTTGAAATTGTACAAGATCGCTTTGGTATATCAGAAAGAGTGACGTCGATTGTGAAAATGAAGACGATAACGACAATGCTTACGAAGATAATTACGTATAGTCATCGTGATTATTGGAGTGCTTAGAATTGTAGTAATGTTAGCTGTGGTGGAGCTAGCAGTCATCTGCGTCATGTTAAACAGGGCAAGTAATTTTGATTACAAATAGATGAATTGATGCTCAAATGGTAAAAATGCCGTTTTTTAGCTTCCGTAATCCCTTCTGGATTGATTTTCGATATTTAAACCTTGCGCTTCCTCGCCTTTCTTAATAACTTACTAAACAACAGAGGTTGTCCAAAACGGTCCTGTTACATATGTGCAGAACCTAGCGCAAGTGTAGATAATGTTTTTGCGTTTTTGATTGGCTGATCGCTCTCGGGTTTTGTGGATCCTTGTGGCTTGTTGAGAGTCGTTGAGGATCATTGTGAGTCGTTGTGGATCATTGTGGGTCGTTGTGGTTCATTATGGGTTGTTGTAAATCGTTGTGGGTTGTTGTGGATCGTTGTGGGTTGTTGTGGATCATTGTGGTTTGTTGTGGATTATTGTGGGTCGTTGTGGATTATTGTGGGTCGTTGTGGATCATTGTGAGTCGTTGTGATTCATTGTGGGTTGTTGTGGATCATCGTGGATCGTTGTGAGTCTTTGTGGATTGTTGTGTATCATTGTGGATTGTTGTGGGTCGTTGTGGGTTGTTGTAGGTCGTTGTGAGTCGTTGTGAGTTGTTGTTGATCGTTGTGGATTGACGTGGATTATTTTGGGTCGTTGTGGATTATTGTGGGTCGTTTTGGATCGTTGTGGGCTGTTGTTGGTCGTTGTAGATTGACGTAGAATATTGTGGGTCGTTGTGAGTCGTTGTGGGTTATTGTGAGTCGTTGTGGGTTAGTGTGAGTCGTTGTTGGTCGTTGTGGCTTTTTGTGGATCACTGGGGTCGTTGTGGATCATTGTGAATCATTGTTGATCATAGTGGGTCGTTGGGGGTTATTTTGGATCGTTCCTCGTTTTAGTAAGCACTGTTACAAATTGTATTTTTGTGCATCGATGTTAAGCTCTATAAGTAAATGAACGTTTTAAAGTTCCAAGGGGAATATAGTCCATCAAATTCCGAGGTCTCCTCGTTAACATCAGCCAGCATTAGCATAGCTCTGAATTTCTATTATGCCAATAGTTAACATTTGTTTAATAAATCAAAATGTGAAAAGCATAGTTTTGACATTTTTACTTAGTTACCTTGACAGAAAGTTTTGAAAAATTAGGACAGTTGATCTTAGACATAAATTTGAATTGTTGATCTTATCATTGAAGATATGTCTAGCTAAAGTGGGGCATATTAGCATACATATATTTTTATAAGGAAGCTCAGTACTGAAATTTCCTAAACTGTCAACCAGACTTGATTACTCAAAACTCCCTAGCAATTCCATTTACTCTTTCGTGGTGTTTCTTTGCAATTAAACAAAGTATAAGTATACATAGAGTCATAAAGATTTCAAAAGTAAGTAATGTTTGTACTCTCTATGCATAGGAAAAAGAATTTAACAAAATATCATCACCTAATTAAAATATTGATTAAGCGAGTTGAAAAGGATTTGGTAATTTGATAGGTAGTGTCAGAGTATAGACTGATCCCATATAGACTCAATCTCTTGATTAAGACAATATCATAGGTGATATGTTGTATATTAGAGGTCCTTGGTAGATAACAGCACATCGTTGGTGAACCAGTATAACC
>JANTCA010055459.1:0-17372 GCA_024741275.1 Chironex yamaguchii
AGTATGATTTTAGCGCAATGTCGCAAATTTTCAAGGCGATTTTCAAGTTTTGTACCACAAAAAGATTGTTCAAGATGTAAAATATTAGGTGAAGCACTGTAGACAGAAGTGAAGACAAGGGAGTGAACTTACCCTTATTCTTCGAGGAAGCGTAAGGAATGTGTGCTTCACATCAATGAAAAAGAAAAAAGGAAATTGTTTAATTTGTTTATCGCGTTGCGAGTGTCAGGTTTGAACTGCTGTTTTGTTAGAAGGAGGTTGCTAATCCTCTTGGGAGAGTAGATAGATGTTTTTGTACCACTTTAAGGAAAATGTCAAAAGCGCACTGTTAAAAGGACAAAGTCTTGTTTGTTTTTAAAGTGGATTTTATTGTTAAGTAGTTGAACATTCTTGGTGTAGTTGATGAAGCCGAAGACTTTACAACGAAAAATACGAGGTTTACTCCAGATTTGCGCCACCTTAAAGAAAACTCTTGTTAAACAAGGTAACAGGTCAACAATCCTATCAGTAGCACACTGCAAATATCGTTGCATTTACTGCATTTTGTACAAGCAAATTATGTCGTATTTGTTTAAATATAGTTTTTAGTAAACAGATTTATTGTCTTTGCAGTATTCGGAGAAAGAATGCTTGACATCGAGAATCGAAATGTTACGAGAGGAGCTTAATATCCAACGAGGAACCCTTTTGTCAGGTAAGTGTACGGATACTTGACATCGTCTTTGAATTTAACATTTATGGTGTCATATTTCACTAGAAATTGTCTGTAACTAGTAGTAATGTAGTATCTTCTATGCTAAATGTTTTATACTTTGATAGTTCAACGCTAGAATACTTGTAGCTGTGTGTCCGTTTGGAAATAGGACAGCAAACAGGTTTTAAAATGGGTAATAACTGCAGTAAAATATTGTGATAACCTGTTAAGACGTAGAAAGTTCCCTCAAGGCATCCACAGTTACCCATCGCGACCCTTGGTATGTGCACAGTCAACATTTTTATTCTGCATGATGTGGTAGGTCTCATCTTACCTTGGTGAGTATGATTTTTGGGAAGTCTCCATTATTCCTAGGTTGATCGAAGGTTGCTTTTGTTGGTGGTAGTGATAATTTTGAGATGTGGTGTTAACTAAGCTTTATTTAGTGATAGTGTGTCGAAGATGTACGAATGAAACTATATTGAGTAATTGTACAATGTATTTTCCCTTTTAGCGAAAAAATGCCTGTTGGCACAAAGTCAAACTGTCAAGGAGCGAGGTATGTCAGATTTTTTCTTGACTGGTGATTGATGTTTAGAAATATACGCTAGTAAAGACACAAAGTGTATGTGTTACATCTTCGGGCAGGAAAGTATCTTTCGTATTCTCTTGTTTACGTAGGAAGGGACCTTTCTGAGCGCCATGAATCTTTGGAACAACATGTCACTGGACTGAAAGCATTTCATTCTGCACACATAGAAAGAAGGTAATTGTCACATTTTCAACTACCGTGCACAGTCGCGTAAGATTGTGCTTTTACGGCCCTTTCATAGAAGGTCGTGAACATTTTACGGCCTGTTGCCTGATAAAAGCCTCGTCGAGCGAAAATTCACGGGTGGATTATTTTCTCCGAAAGAATTGTAGAATTGCGTAGTTACCCGATGGTCCGTCAGTTTTCTCATCCACGCATTTTGTTTGGGTAGATAATTGTCGTTTCACACGGATTCGTTGCGAGTTTGTACCTTTTAGCCCGTAAGAAATTTAGTAAAAGATTATTCTGTCCACGATTGTACTCCACGTTGTTCAGCTTAAACGGTTCCTTTAGACTTAAACCTTTTCATTTTCCTTTATTAACAAGTCAAAGAGTGCTAGTCGTGATATTTTTACACCCTGAGGTTGTTGATAACCCGGGGATTGCTCTATGAACTGATAGCAAGGAGAAAGCAAATTAAGTTTGATATGAAGACTAACGCCTGGCAGTTAGTATGTACAGATAGCATAGTATACGCAGTCAAAACTCGATAAAGCCCTCGGGGTTGTCTTAAATTCTTAATAGTCTTGAAAGGGGCTTAATAGAGAGGGGGCTTTATTAAGAGTAGCTAGACAAGAAACTTGCAAATCTGAAGCATGTAAAAGCATAGACATTATATGATTAGTTTTAAATAAACATTCGCTCTTTGCTTTCGCCTCGACTTTGTTATACGACATATTTAAGGCCTTGAAAGGGAGGTTGGCTTATTGCAAAATTTCGCAATTTTATTGCGGTGGGGTGGGGTGGAGGTAGGATGGGTTATAGTAGAGGGAGCTAAAAGGAATGGAGCTAAACAGAGCTGGTATTGTTATTTAATATCATTCAATGTTACTGGCATGGTCATGAGGAAATAACGTAATAACGGTCCATGTAAATAGAAAAAGTACTAACGATGCTACCATTTGAATTGAGACATTGTCTATGTCATGGGTGATAATGATGCTAACACGATAGAAAGGGATTTTGTGGTCCTTTAATATGTTACTTACACATGTTGTCTGGTGGGCGGTAATCATTGTGAAATAACATTGTCCTCATCGTTGAGTGCATTTGCATTTGTTTGACAGCGTTAGATGCTGAAGGTGGCTCACATCGTAATGTGTTAGGTCATTTCACTTTCTATTCGCTTACCAGCTTTAAGTGTAAATATTATCATAACCCTATTACCATTTTCTTCAAATATATCTAGTACCGGTAATTTAAGTGTGGATGTGGTGAACAAATTTTCGGATACTTCCCATAGATAGATCGCCCTTTCATCTAATTGTTTTGGAATCTGCCTACATTAAAAACAGAAAGCCGGGACTCTGTGGGTAGAAAGAGCTTGTTTTCACTTGGGTTCTTCCAATAATGCTTTTTTTTCATCTTCTTGTTATCTTTTTTCTTTTATCTGTTTGTGATTGGCTGATTTCGACTCGTGTTTCTTATCAAGAGGTTGCTATGTATCTGTACTTTTCTTTCTAACGATTCATACTCTAAAGAGGGTCAGACGAAAACACTATGATTTTCATGTCGCAGTTTTCAGACCTAATTTACTGTGGGTTTTTACCTTGCGTCATATAATTGACCCGTGGGATGTAAACATCCACAAGTTCTTTCGTTTCGGTTTAGAAAATTGCTTGTTTTTAACACCCAGCTGTGCCATAACCATCGATTGCTGTAGGAGGAAACGAAGCTAATTTAGTATTTGCAGATGCCACAGCTATTGGTACTACTTTTAGTAACAAACAAATATGTTGATTTCTGTAAAACTTGTAATTATTTATGAATCAAACTAGCTGTGAATATTGTTGTCTAAAACTACTTTATCGTAGGAAATTTTACTTAATGACACATCTTGAGGTTCATTTATTTTGTTTATTAAATATGTTTGAATACGTTTTCTAGCTTAGTTAGGATCAGTTTTAAAGAGAAAAGGTCACCCATTCCTTTTTTCTTTTGCTTAAAAAGTTGCTGTTCTTCCATTTCTAGTATAACAGATTCATTTATTTTGTTACTTTCGTGGAATTTTCTTGCATCTACGAATTCATAGTCTACATCATCGACGGCAAGTTCAGTATCACCTTTCTTTTAACTTCTGTCAAAGTGTCATGTCAATCCCCAACATAATCGTAATCGATCGAATATTTGAGTCTGATTGTTGTCGTTCTCAATTGCTGTCAGTGAATTTTGTCACACGACATAATACTTGAAATCCGAAAAAGGAAGGAAGAAGAGAATGCACTCATAACGGAAAACCAGTGTTATCGCAAATGTTTTAGATGGAGGCTGGTCTGAATCTATTCGATCTCTTGAACTATATGTTTCAGTTACGATCACAGAATGTACTTTTTATTTCTTTCATTTGTCTATCCCCGGTACGAAAGAGCGTGGTTGCTAGATAGCGGAATTGATGGTCTTTTGTTGTCAATTTCCTTTACGTTTTCCGGATATTACGATTACATTATTATTTATCCAGGGAAGCGTTGCTTAAGATAAAAGCACAGTTGGATTTTAGAAGAAAGCAACTAGTTGGTGAACTTAGTTACATTTATCCCATACTTGAGGTAAGTTACTGAGAAAGTATTGGGAAAATATTTTAACAATGTCCCATTAGTATCTTTTAAAAGTATGCGCTATCCGAATGAGACAATTACAGTCTTTAACTCATGGTAATAAAATAAGAGGACTCCATCTTCTCCCATCTGGCACGGAGTTTTGAGTGTTGGCTATTAAGTCTGAGGATTGGAAGTTCGAGCCAGCTCAGCTCCTACTTATTGCAGTTATTGTGGTGATGTGACAATTGTATTTCAAAAGCACTTGTTTCTGTTCAGATACTACATATATCTGGCAGGGATGAAGGCTTAAGCCGAAACACAAGAAAAAATAAATGAATTTCCCCTTACCCACCGCTGGGTTTGGTCTCATGATACCAAGGACTTTGAAAGTCCTTCACCAAATCTTTATGCCACAGCACAGAGGATTAACAGTTGGTGTTTGAGTCCGAGGATTGCAAATTCGAGCCCGGTGTAGCTGTTGTGTTAATGCTCCACTCTTGACAAGTATATTAGAAATCTTTTGTGTCTGTGTCTGTTGTGTTTGTTTGTTTGTTTGTGTGTATTTATATTATTCATTAGCTCGATTACTGCTTTTCATTACAGTTAACATATTTCTTGAATTTCTTGTTTGAATAATTGGAACTTTCAATTGATGGTTGGATTCAAATCTTAGGTTTTATTTAATTTTCTTATTTTGTGCGTGACGATAGCTTCATTGACCAACAAGGAAATCAACAATCGTTTTTTATATTTATTATGTTTACAAATGGGCTGGTCCAAACTTTTCCTCTGAATGTAATACTTGGTCTTGCCACTCATCCCCTTCAGTCTAGCAATCAGTCAATCCTCGTGTGGATTTATTCATACGTATTAGCGATTGTCTGTATTCACGCAGGGAAAAGTGGGCCGGAAAATTGAAAATACAGAGCACATCGATAATTGTGTGAAAAACCAGCACGGATATTTTTATTGCCGTGTTTATTGAATTCGATTAGCAATCTCGGAGCCTTGTGATGGGGCTCAAATGTAGCTCTGCTAAAACGTACGACTCATGACATGGCAAACGTCTTCGTATTTTCGATGAGAATATTCCCAGATAGCTGCAAGATCTTTAGTACTTTTTGCTATGACCAAATTTCACGAGACGCCACATCATGGGTGCATGGTACTGTTGTATAGGAACGAGTAAGGTAATTAATTTAAAGTCATCGAGTCTGAAAAATATCTTTTGTTTTGATAAGGCTTCATTCAGAAAAGCTACTTTAACAATCTTTTTGTTGTACAAACAAAAGAAAAACTACTTTCAGTGCAGGGCAAAGTAGTCTACCAACGTCTCAAAGGTAGGCTCCAGGGCGAAGTACAAGGAGACCTTAATATTATTGGGTTGGTAATAACACTCTATATGCAGATGGGTTATCTGTTGTTGTACTGGTTCCTTATCAAACAACAGCTGAATGAAAAAAATGTACTGACAGAGGTATGTGTTTTTTCAGGCCGAAAAGGATGTCGAGTTTTTTCGTAGTGGAATTGTGTGATATATTTTACTTGTCATGTTACGGCAAACTCATTGCAAGTATTACTAGCCCACGGATATTTGGTGGATGTTAATATATTGTGAGTGTGACTAGACGAACAATTGCGTAATGGTTACTTAAGCTGTAAGCCCAAAATATGGTCAAAATTTGATCGTTGCACGGAAATATACAGTCTGTTAGAGACTTCTCTTAAACCAATTTCAGTACAACAAAGATCCATCATTTTAGATGTTTGAATTGGAATACCGACTATTAAAATAAGCTCAAATTTTTCTTTTCTTCCTTTCAAAGTTACCGACCAGGGAATACACGAAGAGAGAATATGGGATTTCTGGTGTCTTACTGCCAAACAGTGATGATTTTATTGGTACGTATAATTTTATTCCCTTTTACTCGTATAATACGATAGATACTCGCCTAATTTAGAATCTTAGTTGCCAAGGTCTGCAATTCTGCGATCTGTGATCCATTGATCGTAGATTCAATGATATTAGATTTGAAACCCTTGATTTTTGGATTCCGTGTGCGAATCCACCACCAAATTTATCTCGTCTTTGTTGAAATGGAGTGACATTTACGCCTTAGTTGTCAAGATGTCAATAGTTTTCCACTAGTAAATGTGAGAACCAGGTAGACATGATTTTAACTAATCAGGTATTACTGGAATAATAGTCATGAGGATTATCAGCCTGGTTCAAATATTTATTGGTAGAATACGTTTTCCAACTGACTTATCAATTGCCAATGTCAATAGATTCATGCCAAGGTTTGATACGTTTCCTTTATGTACTCAGTTCCTTCTTGTAGTGCTAATGAATACAATTCCGTATCAAATAGACTGAATATGTTATTAGTTATTGCCCACGCCTCGTGGGGCACTATAGTTGACCCCGTGTAGTGTAGGCAAATGGCAGCAAAAACGTTTTTTCGTCGTCCATATTCCGCATTGAGCAATTAACTAACGGTGCAATTGTTAGTTTAAGAAGCATGCTGGTTTAAGTAATTACTCTCATGGGTTACATCACCTTCCCTCAAGGCACAAAGACTTGTAACAACGTTGAAACGGCATGGAAAGAACATTGAATCTTTGAAACAATCAGTTAGCTTCGTTAACTGCATGGTGCAAACAGATGGCCTGATGGTAACAAGAAGTCAAGGACGCTCGGTCTAAGCATAGATATAAAAGTCCTTTTATATCTATGGGTCTAAGCCAATTGTTGATCGTTTTCCGATACGGTTTTATTGTTTTAAGAAACAATTGGTCATTGTTTGGTGCACTGTGATTGGTCATGGTCAAAACGGATTGAGATAATGCAAATTGCAAACTCAGTTCGTTATAGTGTTGCACACGTATTGATTTCCATTACTTTGGAGATTTTCTGAAGTTTGTAGGATATGGGAAAAATCTACGGTTTATATCACGAGAAGTGGGTGGTTTTCTTGGAATTGTAGGGATTTTTTATTGTTTGCGTCCAAACAATCCAATTTCAGGCTTTTTGTATAATTTTGAACATTAGATATTATCGACTTCAAAACTAACTTTAGTGAAACTGACATCTATAAAGCTTTTCGTTTGACACTGATCACATAGGTTCGTCAGAAATCAGTTATCTTATCATACCTTTTTTCTTGTCTTTCATTCCTTTGTGCCTTCTCTCTTTGTCTTTTCTTCGATCCTGCCTTACACCACAAATTCTGCTATGTTTTCTGTTACTGTATTCTGACGAATCTATGTGATCAGTGTCAGACGAAAAGCTTTATAGTCGTACTGAAGACAGTTTTTAAGTTATGTAGTGTTAGGAAAGTTTTTAATTATCGACTTCCCTATGCAGTTTCTGAACAGGGCAACTCTAGAAACTCGCACCTTACAGAGATCCTATCTTTGTTTACGTCATCTGCACCTTTGCGGGTTTAGGCCCATGGGAGAATCTATATTCATGATTGCTTTTAGGGTTAAAGCCTTAAAAGCATACAAGTTTGTGCAAGTCGATTCATTCATGCGTAAACGTAGGTAGAAACGTAGGTATATTTTGAATACTGTAGAAAATTATGGGTAGAAGTAGGTGGAAGTAGGTAGAAGTCGCCTGCGCGGTAGAACGAGACGATACATCGAGCGTTGTAACCTTGGTTGATCCAGAATTGTAATTTCATTGTCTCGTCTCTCCTCTAAAGTCCCTGTGATTATGGCCTGTTAATTTTTCCTCAGTGTATTTTGCAAGAGTTAACGCAATAACTTTAGATTATGATTATCATCATTTTGAAGAATGTCATTTTTACTTGTATGTTAAAACCTGTTTTGAATAACTGTTTCGTGCACGTAATCGTTTTGTAGCATGTGTTTTTAATCTAACATTGAGAACGTTAGATATAAAGACTATCATAACAGAATGTATTATTAGGTGACCAAGGCATTGTCAGCCGAAAATTCGCGAATTGATTGTATTCATTTAGCAAAGTGTGGTAACATTCTTACTTGCATTTCAATCATTACATATTATTTACAGAGAATTCAATTCTGTTCAGGTTTCTTAAGGACCTTATTCGTATTCTTGTTTCACAGGCAAAGATGAGGAGACGCTGGCAGTAGCCCTTGGTAATACCTGTCACCTCGTTCACATGATGGCAAAATTTCTTGAGCTTCCTTTGCGATACTCGATTCGACCAATGGGCTCGCGATCTACAATGCTGGACTTGGTGAATGATAAGCTTTCGGAAAAACTGAGAGAGTAGGCAATTGTTTAAAATATAATGTTGAAAAGGTCTTCCTTAGTCTATTTGTTCGTGGTATGTTTTTCCCTCTTTAAAAGTGCATACTTTAAACTGCGTTTGGGGAATCTCTGATTACACACAATGAACAGCAAGATTGCTGTCTTTTATGCATAAGATACTTGCCTTTTTATATAGTTTGAAGTTTGAAAGGGATTTCTGTTGAAAAAATCGATTATTGTTGAATTATAGCAACCTGCATTTTCTTTTTGCAACAACTATTACCTTCTTCGTTTTTTCGTACTAATTTTTGTAGGTTTACTTTCTAGTTTAAGTATTGTTTTATTTCGTATCTTATTATTATTATTGTTGATTACACCTTAAAGAAATACAACCGGTTTTTCTCGCTATATTCATGCTCCTTTCTCACGAGATGACTGTAATTTCTATACACTCGTAAAATGTATGTTTACAAGTGACGTTATAAAGTCATGACTTACATATATTTTAGATGGATATGCAGACATTCAAGCAGTATTGCTTACTTATACTAAATCTACTCTAATCTGTTGACTGGGCTTCGATTTCCATAGATTAGCAAGACAACCCTATTGCAGCGTGATGTTAATTTTCATTAATGCGTTTAGAGCTTGAAATTTCTTGCTAGCTTTCTTTGCGGAAGACTGTTGCAGAATTTAAGTTAGGGCCCACTCTCCTATCTGTGCTTACCTTGAGAGGAACATTCTTATATTAACTCTTTTTCGTTTCTGAAAGAAAAACAAGAACAGTGTAGAATGCTAACGAAAGTATTATTTTTATGTTTACAAAAAATGCAATTTTAAAGTAATGAATAAGCTGAGAACATGTAAAACATTTTTGGTAATGTAAGACAGCTGAGCATGAGCTATGGTTTCTTTCAATTTAGCTGTTGTTAGCGCATAATTTTGTCAACATAATTCGTTAGAACAGATGTGCAGTAAAACATTCTCCATGTACAGTACATATTTAAATGTTTGCTGTAATCAGCGATTGTCTGGGTCAAATGGCCCGTTCATAACCTGACGATATGTCATTACCTTTTACTATCAGGTTTCCTCTGAACCCTAAGTCAAAGGAAAAATTTTTGTTTCATTACGGATTGTTCTTACTAAACAAGAACATTGCACAGGTGGGTTTGGTTAATGGCTGTTGTTGGTAGTAAGTAATTTGGTCTTTTAGACTGACAGCCCCCCCGTGTAATTATTGCAAGAGATTGCTGAGACATGCATGAATTCTTAATCATCTCATCTATCAAGCAGTATTGTCACAAAAGATTCCAAAACCATGTCCTCTGTAAGGTTGATAATGGACGACTATATGACACAGTTGCGATAATTAAGGTATTACCTATCGCCATCCTGCTTCACGTTAAGACGTTTTGAGCGTTTTAGTGCATGGTATTATAAAAAACGTAAACGGCGGAGGACTAAGCAGTGGTTGACCATGCTCATGAGATACATTGATCAAATCTTGGAATACACAGATGTGGAAAAGACCAACTGCCGGGAGCTATTGTAAATGTGCATCGTGACGGCACTTGTGAATTATGGAGGCGTTTTGTCATAAATATTTTTGACAGGTGCGCACCATGATGATTATTACGATGTAAAGCATGGAACAAAATATTAACGTATCGCATTTGATCAGTTAAATCTTGGTTATTGACATTCAGTGACGAATGTTTTTGCAACTGCGGTGGCTTTCAGAAAGCGTTTATCATAAGTAATCCCGCACAGTAAGAAAGAAAAAGGATGGAAAACTGTCGTTGGAAAACATGAGACTGTTATTGAAAATACCCTTTTTCGAAGACATTTTTCCCGTAAAAATTTGTGTACAATTCCTTTACATTGTCGGATGCCACATCGTTATTAAGCTTACAACTTGCAAATAACTATATTTGTTCTTTATTGACTGCCGACCTGAGAACGAAAATTTGCAAGTGAACTTCTACTTAAGTAAAAATTCTTTGGTGACACTTGTACTTATGAAATTTCCCTGTATTACAAGTGTACGTGATTTGTCTTGTACGGCACTAAAATGTTTATCATTTGTCATTATTATTTTAATTATTTTCATTCTAGCTGCGATATCACAACGGCTTGGGAACGTCTGACCTACGCAAAACACTGCCAAATTTAAAGCATTTGTTTGAAAGCAAGTTTGGAGTAAAAGTGTAAGTAAGATTTTATGACACGTGTGTCTTGAAATCAATTTTTGACTTCCTTTGAGAGTTATTAATGGCTCTCGTGTGTTAAGTTAATCATGCTGACTGGTATGGATCGATACTGCTTTTGTTGGTTAAAATTAAGTTAAAGTGTATTCAAACAAATGATAAAAATAGAATGGACGGAAACTGTTGAAAACAAACAAGACTGCCGTGCTATGACAGGTTTTGCGATCAAGTCATCAGTTCAGTTAAGTGTTATGACGTTTTTTGATTTTTCTGGCGATGTTAGTTTGGACATATACTTCTGACACGAACCTGATAAGGCAATCGTACAGAGACCAAGTATGCTAGTCCCTGTCATAAGCCCCGGACCCCACTTTACCGTCAGTCACAATAAAATGTTTTTGAGGGATGTCGAAGAGCTATTAATGCTATAGTAATTCCCAGAGAAAGAGTTTAGTGAAAAGTCTGCGATTAATAAAGTGGTCTTCTCTTAAAAAGAATAATGTTTATTTCTCATAGCTGTTGTAAAGTTGAGATCTTCGGACATTGTAGACTTGTATAAAGTTTAACTGTAAGGTGAAGGCGGAGAACGCCGAAGAGGATTAAGTAGTAATTCCCGCTAGCGCTATTAAGAAAAATTTATTTCTAATTTCTCGTGTAGTATCTTCAAGAAAGAACATGAGATTTTGCCACATGGCTATGAAAGGCCTTCACCAGCACGCAAAGGCACGTCATTGAGCTTGAAAGATTCAGTCGCTTCCAGTCCTCCTCATAAACGTATCCAAACAAGGGAGAAGCAGGTATCGGACAATGGTGAAGTGCGAGATACAAACTCCAACAAGAAAATACCGGAGGATAAAGAGGCTTCAGGCCTAAAAAATGTAAAAAAGCACTCTCAGATTCATAAATTTATGAATAGACGATCAAAGAGGACCTTAGCAAAGACATATAGTGCACCTGAATCATCTAGCTCTGACAACTTAATCGAGGTTCCTTTCGAAGATTTATTAACTAAAAGTTATCAAGGGCAAAGGAGAACAAATAGCAGTGAAAATCCTGGAATCTCCGAAGAAACAAAAGACATGGCATGTGTCGAGATTATTGGTGAAATGTCAGCATCACCAGAGGTAGTCGTTGGTTCAGTTGACCAAGAAGACAAAAATGGCGACGAAAATGTAGAACTTTTTAGAACAATAGCATCTCTTGAAAATATGAGTCCTTTCGAAGAAATGGAGGACTCTAGGAACAGTTATTTGGAAGAAGAGGATGATATTTCTTGCATTGTCGAAAGACACAGCCTTTCATCAGACCAAGTAGTATTAAGCGAGAATGATGTAGTCGGCTCTAGCTATAGCAGACAGTTAAGTGATGTCCTAGTTATTCCAGATCCCTTTGAAATGGATCACACTCTGCAGCAAATACAAAGTCATCTGGGAAACAGAATCTAAGAGTTTTGGGAATAAGGTCAACCATTATTTACAGTTGTGCAGTAGAAAACTGCGAGATCAAGGTTATTTGTTTATTTCTGATATTTGCGTAGCATCACTGTTTGGTAACTTCAATGCTTATTTTTATATGGAACGCACAAACATCAATTTTGTGACAAGAGTCGCAGAATACATCGGAAGCTGATATCCGAGTCTTAAATGCTAAAAAGCTAACACCCCAAGTATGCGCTCTGTCTTGAATTCGAAGAATTTCAAAGAATAGAATAGAATAGAATAGAATAGAATAGAATAGAATAGAATAGAATAGAATCCATGAAGTTTGCGTGTGAAAGATCATGTTTTGGCACCACTACCGCGTTTACGGAGGCTGCTCCCCTAAGTATGACGTTTTTGCAGATCCTGCAATCTGGCAGCATTCGTTGGTGTCCATCAACCACCTGAAGACAAAGCAGAATGGACATAACCTTTGGGAGCAAACAGGCACTTAACATTCATTTCAGGGTTGTAGAGTACACTTACTTCCAATGTCTCGTGTTTATAGGCCTTTGAAGGATTATGGAAAGTAACACTGACTAAAGGAGTTCAGCTGGAGCTATACTACGTATCCAACATGACCCTGATCACTAGTCATGAGTGTAGTGTTACCTGCTATTGCTGCAAGTGCAGTTCCTTCTCAGTGTCATTGTCGAGGGCATCTTCAAGTCATTGCAATTTTATATTTGGTTTTAATTCAGTAGAATTTTGCATGATGCAGTAGGTACACGTTACTGTCAAATGTGGTTTCCTTTGTTTTATAGCAATCGTTATAGCAGAAATAATCTTGTCAGTTATTGTTAACATCCATTTTGAGTGTCTAGTTCCCAGAAATTAAGACTTGGCTGTTCAGTATTGATGATTAAACGTACGTACAATTTTATGCCCAATATTTGAATTTGCCCCTGTTATAGGTGCTTGGTGAACGTAACGAAAAGGGCTACCCCATTTAAAGTCTCTCTGTTACTACTCGTGTATTTTTCATGTGCGATTTAGATCAAACAAAACCATTCACTAGCCAAGAAAAATACTCATGTGACACACACTTTTTATCGTGAACCGCGTTATAACGATTTATCGATTCGCATATGATATTCTGGTTGTAGTCTTAGTTAAGGTTTAAAGAATACTTCCAATTTCAAAACAGGCAGTTCTTTAATTTCTACATCAGAGAGTATTCAGAAAGTACGCATTTGCCTTAGAACATAGAACATAAGTATTAAACTAGGCAGGGCTCAGACTTTGAGATTTGAAATAACTTTATATCTGCTTTTTGGCTAGCAAAACGACAAGCCTGTTTGGCTAATTGAATATGTCGTCAATTTTTATGACGCGTCCAGCATTGTACTCTTTAAATATAGAATTTGCAGTATTGCACGGTTTAAAGATAGAAAGTGCAGTATTGCACTGTCTGTAGGTAGACTTTGCGGTATTGCACTGTCTGGAAGTAGAGTGTCCAGTATTGGGCTCCTTAAAGACGGAATTTGCAATATTTCCGTCTGATGTGCGTATTATGAAACTATACAGTTGTCAGCTCTTAAGCTTAAAAATAGCTGACAGTTACATTTCAATAAGTAATGCAAGTGAAAATTAAACAATTTGAAACTCATCTAAATTCTGCCTACTCTTTCAACTTATGACTGCAAGAGCAGTCCATGCATTGACATGGCAAAAATTGATCCCATCTTCACTCAAAGCTGATCATTTTGTACAAAGCAATTTTGTTGAATTTTTCTACACGTTGGCAACAACCCATGGAGGTTTTGCTTAATTTTAACAATATATATTCCAAAAACAAAATCAACAGCTTACGTTTCCTCTCCAAGACCTATGATGATGATTCACCCCAGACCATTGGATGTTTTTACCTATATGCTTTGCATATATTTCAAATTCTTGAAAGAAACCATGTATTGTGTGCTAGTTTCGATGTTGCTGTGGACTAGTATACCGCTCTTTTCCCCACTTTCCCTGGACATGCGCACTGTTGACATTCTTGACGTAGTTTTCAACCTCAGTCAGTGTGAACACTACATATACTGATCAGCAGATTACACAATAAAGCCCACGTGACACTCCTGTCGAGGCAATCTGCTGACAAAGATGACAATATTGAAATGCTGTTTGCTTTGGATGGATTCCGACTTCTCAGAATTTACTGCGTTTTAGTTCTGACATTTTACACCAATCACTTGGCAGTTATTTTTAAACCCTAAAATTTTCAGTTTCTTTTAGGCCTTGTCCAAAGCTATACTGCTATTTTCATCTTTCAAACTAAGACGTATTATCAATAGTCAAGTCTTGATACCCAACAAAACAGCTGACGTTTCCCTGCGATTTTTGGGTAGTCTTTGTAGCCAGTTGATGTAGGATGCGTTTTATTGACAGCTATCTTATAAAGTAAACATCATTGACTGATTGCTTCGCTCCCCTTCCTTCATATTTTTGTCCACTTCTGATTCAATTCTGTTTCATTGTAACATTCCGAAGTTGCCACCTTTATATAAATCAATGGCAGTTTTGAACAAGAAATTTTGTGTACATTGTAGGATCTCTTTCCAGTAGAATGATAGCCATTTTATTCAAAATGGTTTCTTCTATGAAGAATACTTATTTTTGTATCTTAGCCATAGCTATAAATGAACAGGATATCAACCTTATATAACGCGATTTTGTGCATTCATATGGGCTGTAAATAGCGGATTTATTAGAAAAATGGGATCTAGGTTGTTGGCTTCTCGCAGATGAAATTATATTAACATATCTAGTCTTAAATCCTTCCGTGTACATTGAGGCGTGCATGGTTTGTTATTGTTGGTTGGTTGTTTTTAGTGCCGCCTTGCCTTCTCCGGTTTTTTCTATCGTCATCAGTGTGTAGGCGTTACTCTGCACCATCCTACTCTAGTTACATTCGCTTTTTCAGACTGCATTGTCAGCTGCATAGAAAGCTCGATGAATGCAGTAATATGCTATTGTAGCCCCCTTTCGCTTGAAAACGCCCAAACCTTTGCATACAATTAGTTGTTGTTTGGCTGTGTGCTGTAACATGGTCCATTTAGTTTGAGCTGATGAAATTGTAAACTGGACAACTTGGCGAATTGTCGACCCTTGTGTTGTTTATCGTCTACTTTTTCTTGGCGCAATACTTTGGTGTAGGAAACAATAGCAATGTGATGTCACCCATTAGGTTTATTACTTAAGGGAGCATGTTTCTTACTTAACTTGCAATAGTACCAAGTGCCCCACTCATGACCAAAAGTGGCCTTAACCAATGTTTTACATTTAATTTTTGATGTTTGCCAATTTCGTACAATGCAGATTATTAAACAAATGAAAACAATAATTCTTTCTTTCATAGTGTGTCTGTGTTTTCGCGTTAGTAGGGAAGGAGATGTCGCCCATGAAGGTAATTACTTAAAAGGGAATGTTTCTGTACCTAACTATGGCATTGTTAATTTCCCAATGTGCAATATTGGCGACGAGATTTTTTTGCTGTGATCTGCCTACACTACAAAGCACAACATTGCATTGATACCCTGCTATCTAATCAATGCTGTTTACCACAAGCTCGGCAAATGAATATCCTGCACGAAATGGCCTTGTTTTGAATACGCGGTAAGGTGTTAACGACATATTTCAACCTTCGTTTGATCGCGTGAAAAGTGTGGAAGAAATATTTGATGGTCAAAACCCACTGAATGCAGCAGCAACAACAACATGAGCGCGCGGGGCCAGAGGGCCCAACTACGTGGGCAACAGATTCTTTGAGATATTAGGGAGGCCTAGATCCAGTATGAGACACGAGTACCCCCTGCATAGTTAAGAAGTCGAACTCATTCTCGTACTGATTTTCTGTAGCTTTTAGATACCTCTGTTTAAAAACAGACACGAGACATACTGAATCGAAATGGTGGACGCTATAACAATGGTTGTGTACCTTTCCTATGAGGACCTATTCGATGAAACGTACGTATTAGCATTAAAAGAAGAAAAATCTGGAACGTCTACAACTACTTTTCCTTATTGGAATTTGCAAATCTAAAGCTCTCATTGCATGTTTATTTTTTCTTCAGGCATTCTCGCGCTGATTGACAAATATTTGTCCACAAAATTTTACTCAAAAGTATTGTTCCAAACTCGTTTACTTGACGACATTTTAAAAGAAAGTTGTCCTGAACCACTGCCGTGGGTATCTTTTTATCGTGATTCCCGCTTGAAGAGCGCAGATAAGTTGCGCACTTGACAACGCGTACTCCAACTGAAAAAACGAACTCTTTCTGCCTACAAGAGTACTGGTCTTCTTGTTTTAATGCAGATAGACTCCAATACACTTCCAACACACTTAGGACTCTTCCAATAATTTGTTTTCTTCATTTTCTCTTTCTTAGTTTCCTTTCTTGCCTAGGATTGGCTAGTTTTGCTACTTGTTTCGTTTAAATAGGTTGCCATATACATATACTTTCCTTTCTGACTTTTCATACTCTGAAGAGTGTCAGACGAAAAAAACTTTATGTTTTTAGCGCAATGTCGCAAATTTTCAAGTTTTGTACCACAAAAAGATTGTTCAAGAAAATGTCACTCCACCAAAAGATAAGATTGTGGAACAAAAACTGCATTCTGTGGCATGGTTGTGACCCTCTAGGCCGCAAATTTCGATAAAATAGATCATTCTATTCTTCAAAGGAGATGTAAAGTTATAATTTTTCTTATTTAACCAGAGTAGAGCAAAAAAACCCGCATAGTCATTACAACATCCGCAATAACTTTTCACGGAATGTCTGACATCGCGTGATATGAGGCACGATATTCACGCCATATCCTAAACTGGAAGCAATATACAAGGATGAGAAAGAAACATTGTTTGCTTTTGAAGTGTGAACCAACCACAAAAGCGGCCAATTCAATAAAGTGGAGGAGAGTTGGCAGAAACATTTCCATTTGCTAGGTTTTAACCGTGATGTGCATTCATACCATATGCCTTATTCTGTTTTTCCTTTCCATCTAATGATAGGGCGGCGTGTAGGTGTAATAAGAACAGCGTGATATGAACGTCATGTTTACTTGAGATTTGAAAGCGAAGTAGGCACTTTACGTCTGGCAATGTGCGAATGTACAGATAAATGATAGCTGATTATTGCAAGGTTGTCACGGCTGCAGCAGTTGTACTTGGTGCTATTTTAAGTACGAGAATGACAACTATGCAGCCATAGCAACAAAGTTGTTGAAATTCGTTTTCTACGTATTCTGTTTCGTTACCATTCTTGCTGGAGGAATGACAGAAAAAGACGCATTGTGCTCAAAAAACTATGTGTATTTAACAAATGATGTGTTTACGGAAGGTTTATTATGTAATCAATCAGTGGACGGCATGTTTTGCTTCCTTATTTTGTAGATTTTCT
>JANTCA010055470.1:2570-17372 GCA_024741275.1 Chironex yamaguchii
ATGGACTTGAGAGTATTGCTATAATTTTCCACTGCTAGCTTACAGTACATCTTTGTTCGTTGAAAATGCCACATATGCCACATAGAATTGTGACAAGGAAAGCATTGGATAACTAAAAATGATAATAAATTTCTATTTGTTTCAAAGTCTGTTAGAGGCTCCGAAAAAAATCATTTGATCCAAAGTTTCCATTTTGCTTATTTTGAATGTATTTTTTGACGTTGAATTGGACCCTATTTTTAATATAAAAAGCTACTTAGCCTCTCAAGATGTTGCAATACAGTTAGCTTCAAAAATAAAAGTACTCCTGTATGTCTTGATTAATTTGCTTTACTTTGATATCCTAGAAATACCAAGGGCGCTTAAACCAGAGCTGTAGAAGGCAGATTGCAAGGTTGGGTGTCCCAAGGACATAGGCTAAATTGCCATATTTAATTTTTTAGCAGTTCTAATGTTGTTAGCTTCAATAAGCAAACAAAAGAAACCTTTTGCTCAAACGTATTCTTTATGCTTAAATAAACACTGGAAAAATCTAAATTATCTAACTTTATTCCTATAAAAAGTCAAGGAAGAAAGAAACCAAGATGGGTCTCTGCCAAGCGCATGACAATCTGAGATGTAACCTACGAGCATGGATATTTACAGTCAAAAAAAATTGATTGTTAAGTATAGGTTAATTCATACAGTTACAAAATTGTAAAAATTATATATTTTCAGATGCAGATACTAAGATACATTTGTTTGCTTTCCTTGCTACAAAACATGAGTTTCTGTGAATTTTGCTTGACCCAATTCCAATGATCATGATGTAATCAAAAGTTTGGAATTAGGTTTTTAAACCCAAAGTGTAGTACTGTGTCAACGAAAAGTATGATTAACTGTGAACCACGACGTTAAGACTTCTTAAGGAGAAGATGAAAAGAGAATAAAACCGATATGATTTACTTTATAGCAAACAACCTCTGATTTTACTGAATTAACAAGATTAAAACATTTGACGTGAGCGCAGATACGTTGCCGACAACATAATATATATTGTTCGCTTATGGTAATAATTTTGTCGGAAAGTCTGCTGTATCTTAATGACATGGAAATTGTCATTAAGTAAGATTTAATTATGTTCATTTTAGCTGTTGCTTCTGCCTTCTACATTCCACATAGTTCTCACAGACGCTCGGCATGTTTGCATGTACGAAATTTTGGTTGGGATTAGCTGCGAAAGTTTGACAATAATGCTGTCCTCATGGGAAGTCCAAGAAATAGAAATGGAGAAAGAGGGTCTCGGTTAGAGTTAGTAGATTAACCACGGGGGATCAGTGGAGTAACCTACGTCTTGGGTGCGGGGGGCGGGACGTGTAATGAACATCTTTACAAATGAGATGTACCAATGAAAAAAGTATAAGGCTCCCATAATGTAAAAGAGAAAGCTTTGAAGATGCAAATGAATGGGCAGTTTGAATACTGAAATAAAGTTGCTTTAATATAAGAGGGAGTTTGGTTGAATTCCCAGCACAAAATATCGTGTGAGTGTCTTTCTTTAAGGTTTTTAAGTATTTTAAGTTGGCACTGAAGCAAGTAATCAGTTTACAGTGTAAACCTTGAATTGTTTAATAAGGATAAACTTTAGACTTCTACAAAGTTTCTCTTACAAATGGAATTTCTGATAGTTATTAGAACTACATCTTTCAAGTTTTGGGTCTAATCTGTTAGAACATAGTGACTTGTAAGCCAGTCTTAGGACACTACAAAGAAGTATGCTATATAAATGATATGTAAATTTAAATCTATTTTAATTTTCCACTGATTTTTCCGTGTCTGATTAATGTCATTTAGTAGTCAATACATGTACGTGGGCCACAAATTTGCGCAAATGTAAACTGTTATCTTACCTCCAAAAAGTGGGCGAAATTTTTTGTCGTATGTCGCCATGACTGCTTCAAATGCCTCTGATAGCTTAGTAATATTCAGATTCATTTGCTTTGATCTACACGCGGAGACGGAAAGAAAGGAACACGAATAGAGTCTATGGTAACGATGAGATTTAATTTGCGCAGGACAATTACAGAGGATTTGAGAAGTAAGCTTCTGTAAACATATAAGGGCGTCATCGGTAAGAAAAGTATGCTAAAACTAGTAGTTTGAGTAAGCCGAGAGCCGAATGTAACCGCTGATGCTTTAGCAATCCGCGCATTGGCATAGACCTCCAAAAGGTTAGCTTCAGGGATCTGTACCATGCAATTGAAACATGTTTGCTCTCGCTACAGTCAAAGCTGTCCATTTTTATTTACGGTATACGACAGCTATGTATTTGCAGCCAGTATAGACCAAATACGTTTAAGCCTTTTACATATTGACATTGAAAAATAATCGGGTATAATTTATATCTAACAAAAGGAGAGGAAAAATAGTATACTTTAACCATCCACAGACTGCTACAGAATTGTGGATGTTCTACTTAAAATAGTCTAAGGTTGCCGCCAAAATGCTAAGCTGCTGGTATCAACTGATTAATACTTACGTGTAAAAAGCTAAACCTCTGACGTCCATAGCTGCTTGAAAATAAGGAGATATACTTTAGCCGATTCATAACTGCTTTTAAAATACATAGTTATGAATGTTATAAAATTGCATTTGCTTTTAAAATCAAGGATACAGACTTAATTCATAAGAAAGTTTCCTCTCTGGTAGGTAAGGAGCTGGTCCAAACTCACCACTGCACGATTATTTTGTTTCTGTGTTAATTTTTTGTCGTATTTCCATGCAAATAGTTTTTCTTTTTGGCAAGAAGATACAAAGTCTTACAACAACAAAAAACCATTTAATGTTTTCAATAATGCTACAATCTACTTACCTAATCATTTCTTCACTTTTCATTTGGGCACTTTGGCTCTGCTCAAGCAGTGACGAAGTATACTCCTCACTGGAATGCGTTCTGTTTCCAATCAGTGAGGAATTTGCTGGTATCATACGCATTCCATATGCAAACATTGCTAATGAGTACTTGATTAGCAACACTAGACAAAGTCTTTTACATAGAACGTCTGCTTTCGGGAAGAAAAATTTGAGAAGGCTTTGCAGTACCCGCATTTTATGAAACCAAAACCTTGAGCTTCAAGCTGCTTAGACAAATAATTCCCTAGAAGGAAGAGATGAAAGCATATTCCAACTTAATATAAAATAACATTTTAGATTAATTTCATTTATATTTCCCTAGTATCTAAAACACGGTGTTGTAAATCACGACCAAAGTTTTAATAGGGATTCTCTGTTGTAATTAGTGCTGAAATATAATGTTTGTAGTAATATTTACCACATTTTCTCCCTATCGAGACAAACGATTGGCAACTTGACCAAAAAGTAGTAATTAACAGCGAAATATCAATTATATTGACATAACGAGAAGTTTTGTTCTTCGAGAAACCAAATTAGAGATTTCGTCAAATTAATCACTGCCGGGGACTATTAGGTTTGTCACGATATTAAAATGTAACTCAAGAGGGATTGGTTTAAAGAAATAGTGATCATGCTAAATAAGAAAGGACGAAACTTGAGACAAATTATCTTTTTGTTCAGTTAAACTATTGGTAGGACTGAATAGAAAATTTCAATCGTTTCAAAAGAGCTGGAACTTCACCGATAATTCAAAAGACATGTCTTGCAATTTACAAGAGAAAGAACAAGAACTGAACAAATATATTTAGGAGAAACTTTATCACAGAAGTTGTCACAAACCTAGAGTGACCATTTGTTGTTATAAATATGTGACTTTACTATAAAAGAACAAGTAAATCATAAAGACAATCTATGTTCTCTGAAAACTATCACGTATCACTGTAAACATCGAGAATATGTGAAAAATAAGAACAGTTACAATATAACAAGTAGTTTATTGACAAGCTGACAACTCTTGGTTGAAGTGCTAAATTGTTGAGATAATTCAAAATTAGTTTAATACACGGAGGAATGCTCTGAAAGTATTAACCACAAACGTTTTAACTTTATAAAAATTGTCTCAATCTTGATATATCTTACAGTTATCATTCTTTGTAACTTTCTTGACCGCCTGAAATTCAAGATAGGACGTTCTACACGTCTACTGGTATAGGCAAAGTATCAAAAATTTAATAACTGATGTTGCAAATTTAAGTTTAAAATAACTAATCATTATATTTCGGTAAAACGATTATATTCTATCTACAGGATTATGACTGTAGATTTATATCCACAACGTCACTTATAAGCATATAAAATAAAATCTCTTTGATTTCAAAAATTTCAAAAGATTTAGTTGTTCACTATATCATTCGTTGCTACAATGTACCTGTAAAAATCTGTTTCCTTGTCGACATGAGAACTATCCTCTTCTGAACTGAGAATAATTGAATAATATTGTTCAGGAAAGATTAGCAAATGCACTGTTTATTTTAGGATGAATATAATGAGTAACATGTATAGAAAACAATACTTACTTTAAGGACGCAGGACTTGAACCACCAAGGAATGTTACTGCCGACAGCAAACCACGTGAATGTGCTATTTGACAATCTTACGTTTTCTCACTTATTACTGAGTTTAATCTCAACACAGAATCTTTTTTCTGTAAATAGACAAAAACACAATGGGTTACGAGCCAGCGCTGATTGAATTGTAAGCAAATAAATGAGAACGTGCACATAACCAACTTTAAGCTCATCTTACTTAAAATCAGAAAAAAGAACAAGTTCATTTCTTCTCGTTTAGGACAGATGTAAAATCGTTATTGATTTTCAAGTTTCAGAATGTTAGATTTTGGCAATCAAGTATGATGACAATAAATTTGAACCATCATGCTGTACTTGTTCTGTAAAACTATTCAAATCGAAATCCTCTGAGTCTATTAAAAATATTCCAGTTTATTTCTTGGACTTAACAAATGTTTATCAACATTGACAAACATCAGTCAGAGCTTTTGCTTCTCTTACTTGAAAAAATTTAAAGCCTATTTAATATTCATTTATTCATAACTGAGTTGACAACTAACGTGTGCCGTTTGATAGTTAGAGAAGCTAATACTGTCTTCTAAGCTTAGAATTCTTCAAAAGTGAAACTATATTTCTGCTTGTACAATAAAAATGTATCTTTATTGGGTCGTTACCAAATTACAACAGCAGAAAGACAGAGCGACTTTTCATTTTGACATCAGTTTGACAAATATAGTACGTTCATTCAAATCACACATTTAAAAAAAATCAAAGCTTTTCATCTACACAAAGAAAACAAGCTCGATTTCTAAAAGCAATGATCCATAACGTTATTAGATGCCTTACATTCTGCATCTGTCCATATTACATCCTAGAGAGTGGAACTTTGTTAATTTGGGTCAAGAGAGCATATGATATTACCGGGACCGCCAAATACAAGGCGGTTCCCCGGGGCTATTGATGGATGCGCGCACTTTGCATTGTGAATTTCAAAAATTTTTAGAAACAAGGGCCCATGATATCATTTTAAATAGCTACATACAAGAGCAGTTTGCTTTTTAAAGTTAGCTTTATAGGGTCTACCTTGATCATATCATTTCAAGCTACCCTCAGTCGGCAGTCCTTTTTCCATCAAATATAGGTTAAATACGGATTGAGTTTTTGAAATGAAACCTAGTATACTAAGTTTCATTCGTGTTAAAGGCTGACAGTGCAATTTTCTGGTGTTAATACTTGACTGGGGAGACAAAACATTCTTACTTGTCGTTTACGTGCATTTTCATTCACTTTACAACTTAGACTGAAGAATGCAATAACAAGGAAAAGAAAAATTTTATCCCTTGAGCATACTGAATTTGAGCTCTCAGTTAGGTGTGATATGGTTCCTGAGCCACCGTAGGAGACAAAGAGGGATAGAGAAACTTCGTATGGTGGGAAGGATCAGCGGCAGACTGAGGGAAAAAGTCATGGAAAGAATTACTGAAAGGAAAGACATGAGACATGGCGAGCCTTAATCACCAAAGACTCACTGTGATAATTCATTCATCTATGAAACAATTTGCATCAAAGACGAACTAAAAGCAATCAGAGGGCTCAAATCTCCACCCATACTAGAAGTTATCCGGAGTCTGTTGATATTTGGCAACAAACTGTCACAGAAATGTACGGCTAGTTTTCTAGAAACGTAACTCTTAAACATGTAGCAATTAAGTTGATGCAAGACAACAGCGCGGTAATTAACTGGTCGAAGCATCAACGCGGAAACAAGGGGTCATAGGCTCGCCTCCACCTAACACAATACTCCACCCAGCCAGATTTCCAGTTGTCAGAATATTCAAATGACCTCTACTAATTGGCATCAAACTTGATCTTCCCGCCACGGATTTTCTCACCACTTGCAATTTTATAAACATATCGTTACCAAAAATTTTAAAGTGATCCAGAATCAAGGATTTGATTTAGATCATGACCAAAAGAATCCGATCGAGCCAACTAGTCTACAAACATCCTACAAA
Organism: Chironex yamaguchii; assembly: GCA_024741275.1. NCBI lineage: Eukaryota > Metazoa > Cnidaria > Cubozoa > Chirodropida > Chirodropidae > Chironex > Chironex yamaguchii. The sequence continues at coordinate 9,046 of JANTCA010055470.1, forward strand.
AATTTCAACACAATGCACTCATAGCTATTAAATTAGTTTGCTAACAAACAGATAAGTAAATAGACAAACAGACTAACTGTGGAAGCAACATAACCTCCTTGAGGGACGTAGTAATCAGTAGTTTAGAGGAATGGATCTTAAGCTCGTCATGTATACCTGTTTTTGTATATTCCATTTCTAAGAAGAGTCATAGAATTAAATTGTAGATGAAAACTAATATTAGTAAAACTGCGAAGCTTACTCTATCACCCTTGGTTGGAACAATAAACATAATATGTCACTTCCTCTAGCGCTGGATTTAACAGTTTTCCATGTAAAAGATTAACTAGAAACGTACCATAAGTATACTGAATGAAGAAATTGAAAGAAATAGGTTTACACATTGCCGGGGTCACGCTTGGGGTGCTGATGTCATAAATCGATGTTATACAAGCACATTCTGGGTCTGTTAGCCCCGTTTAGATATTTAAAGTATCGCTTTTTTGACAATTCTTCTCTTAAACATTGTTTATAGATACCAGGTGCTGCTTGAATAGACTAAAATAATAACATGTCGTGTTTAGGATTAAAACAACATTTTTGAACAAGTTTTTCAACAATACTAGCATTTTCTATCCTTGGCGCCATTCTCAGAAGAACGTTTTCAGACAGGGTCTTGTAAAACAACGTTTAAAATAGAATTGAGAGATCGGTCGCTATGATGTATTTCTGCTTTGATTCAAAATGTTCTCCGCGTTATTTGCACAAAATTGTAAAAATTTCCTTCTAAAACGTTCATCCGAGAATGGGACCGAGACTAGAAGCAGCAATTCTTGTTTTTGTATCCTTAGACACAATGTATTTTGCCAGCAAAGAACGCTCGATAGTTTGTGAAGACTTAGTGTCGTGCCCTTAGATTTAGAATAAATCTTATCTGCAGGAGGTGTTTCAGCAGATTTTGTACTTTCATGAGAACGAGAGCACCTAAAACGAGACTCGGGACTTTCGGAGGTATTTGCCGTTAACAATATCAGTAAGCATGCTACTTCTTGCTTTTGTAGGCAATCTTTGGGTGCGCTTTTTCTAGTATTATTTTTTGTCTATCCAAGCAGCACTTGACATCATTAAACACGATTTAAGAGGAAAATTGCTCGAAAGCGAGACTGTAAATGTCAAAACGAGCTAAAGCCCCCGACTTTGCTCGTAGGATGTCGAATTTCGAAATCAAAGCCCCAATATTGACCAAATCCACTCAATGCCATAAATTCCTTCTTCGGAAGACGATAACCCTTTTCTTCGTTTTGTCTAGTGTTGCTGCTAGACTCTTAAACTTTAACGTATCATTTAATAGGACTCGAAAGCTCATAATTTCTTGACATATCTATGATCAAGTCTGTGAGTTTAACATCGATAATATTAATGACTTAAAGTCATACCTGAAAGACCATATGGCACATCTAGAAGCCAAATTGTGCCATGTGCCAAGGAATCAAGTTACGAACATAGCGTTATAGGAAAACACCTGTTCGTGTGATGAAAGTTGACTTACTGTTGAGTATATTCCAAAACAATTACCTATTTTTTAATTGAATTAATGCCAGGGGATACAACTGAAACAAATGTGACACGCTCGAGGCAAAAAATGGAACAATTGCCTTTCAGCATCACACCAGTATATGGTAATCAATCATCTAGACAAGTCAAATAGCTTGAAATTCTAAGTACTTAGTTTTATTAGGTACAAATAGGAAAAAGATTACAAAGATTCTGAATTTTTTTAACAGGATTTATTTTTTTTCAAGATAGCAGCACAAGCCCGTCTTAGCGACGTGAAGGCACAATCTGCTTTTAATTTATCGGGATGAATGGTTGGTAATAATCTTTACTCGACCTACAAAAGCTGTAACCATCTGTCATGTAAGCCAAAAATCCCTTTAAAACAAGTTCCACTTTCCTTCTATACCAAAGAGAAGCCGAAACTTCTGGCTTTAGGTGAAAATTTTAAAACGACAAAGTCCGCAATGAAATACATTATTCTATGATTGGAATTCGGAACTAGTGTGCACATGATATGAATTAACCTATACTTGGAATAAGGTAACTGTTGTGCACAGGAGATAAGAAGAATATGCACAGTAGAATAAACTATCCTATGCTTGGAATAACGTAACTATTGCGCACGTGATATAAATTAACTATCTAATATTTCTAATAACACAACTATTGTTCACTTGATATAAATTAACTATCTAATATTTGGAATAACATAACTATTGCGCACGTGATATGAATTAACTAATACTTACTTCTAGTGACATAACTATTGTGCACGTGATATAAAATAACTATCTAATATTTCTAATAACACAACTATTGTGCACGTGATATGAATTATATACCACGTGCACAATAGGTATAACACAACTATTGTTCACTTGATATAAATTAACTATCTAATATTTGGAATAACATAACTATTGCGCACGTGATATAAATTAACTATCTAATACTTCTAATGACATAACTATTGTGCACGTGATATGAAAAGGCTATCTTACACTTTTAATTGCTTTGCATACAAAACTCAAGTATTCTTGTTAAAAAGGCAATATGGCTTTAAAACTTGTAACAGTTTACATTTTTGTAGCATATTTGTTACAGACCTTAGTTAATTCCCATGCCAGAATTAGAGAGGAGTGAGAAGTGAGATCTCTTTGCTCTCACCAATGGCATATTGTTTGTTGTGACACAGATTTGAGCTTGCTACCACTGGCTTAGAAAATTGCCGTCTTGTCTACTATGCCAAGCGGCTCTGACATAATCAAGGTTAAGGTAAGAATAGCTATTTGTGAAGCTGTACAGGGAAATTGTCATAAGTACTATCATAAAAGACATGTATTTATCATATCACTTTGATGAATACTGATGTCTTCTGTTGAAACTAATATTATTTTTTGGTTAAAATGTTTTCTCTTGTAAACCTTGATTAATATAGAAAAGCAAAGCGTTATATTGTTCCAGTGAAGAAATAAAGAAATATACTGTTGTTTTCTACGAAAATATAAGTAAATAAATACGTTTTCAAAGGGGCAAGAACTGTTGCTAGATACTCTTACAAGAAAATATTACCAGTAAAGAAGATTCGGTTTACTAAAATATCATACATTCGTCTTTTAACCCGTACTACAGATAATAAGAGCCAGGTTGAAGGTGAGCAACTATTAGATCTAAGGCGTCAAAAATTAAACACAAGTTAGACCTTTAATATTTAGTCAACTCACCCTCGTAAACAAGTTTCAATCTTGAACACTTGTCCTAGCATACATATTACATTTATTTAAAAGAACTTATGTTTTACTCGTAACTGTTTGCACAAGCTACTTTTCATCAAGATTTTTGCATATGAGTGTTCCTCACCTGATCCGGTACCTGACATATTAAGAACCCATAACATCATTGCCAGTTTTCCCTGTACCAGCTTCTGAGAATGAAACTATCGTTCTTTACTTGTAGTTCCGTCTCAGTAACAAATTCAAATTTCCGATTTTAAATGTACCAGGTGATTGACGTACGTCAGTAGATAAATGGAAACCTTTAATTCTATTTCCGCGGATTCACATCAATAGCCGCTATAATCATCACTGTTTCTTCCATGGCAACGTACCATAGATATTTCTAGATAACAAAAACGACGTCAACAGATTACGTTTTGGTTACACATCAGTCAATTAGGCCTAGAAAAGTACTGAGCCAGAATGTTTGCGGAAAAATACTAACCTTAAGTGATTCTTCTTAGAGTATCACTGAGAATGCTTAAAAGTTTGAAAACGACGTAATGTATATCAAAGAAAATCTAATGTGAATTCCTTAACGAGACCACGAAAACGCAAGAAGAGAAAGGAAAATTTTGAGCTGAAAGCAGGCCAATAAATTCCTTCAAAGAAGAGATTGACGCCATTTTTACTCAAACACTAACAGTATTTTTGACAAAATAGAATAGAGGACAATTGCAAATTATTTTCCAGAGGACAATTTTATAAATCCGATGCCATAAGTCGAGTTTATTGGTAAACCAAAAATGATAAATGTTAGTATTTTAAATTTGCTGAACATTCTCCGATTTTTTAAGAACTATAGTAGATTGTTTTTGCCGTCAACGACACAAAGTATACATTAGCAGAAGAAGATAATATATAACTCTGTCTTGTAATATGGGCGTTGTATTTGTAGCAGGCATTTTATAGGTAGTTAGAAGCCCTCAAACGTATTGCAAAGAGGAAGAAAAAAAGTTTAAAGAAGCAAACAGTGAGGCACATTGTAACAGAAAAACGATTATTTTATCATATGCATATCATAATACCATTGTAACGAAAAATGTTGCTGATGACTTGATTATTATTTGAATAGATTTCACGCTGGATTATGGAAATAACCTTTTATATTAATTTCAAAGTACAAAATGTCTATAATTACAGCCGAGGAGCTTATGTATTTATTGGGTTTTGTTCGTTGGTTGGTTTTTGCTGAAAATATCTATAAAAGTTATCAACTCGTCGCTCTGAATCTTTTAGAGTATGTTGGTAGCTTGCCTGCTCCGGTTGATTCTTATGTTGGGGCAAACTAGATTAAATCCTGTATTCTAGATCACTTTTTTCGCAATAACACCCTGGCAAAACTACGGAAAGTATGGACGTCATCGTAGGGATAATCTATTTACAATGTTGGCTTTCGAGCAGCCCGTATTTGGTAATGGTATCTTCATGAAACAACAACTAGCAAGGAAAAAAACATCATGGAAAAATCCCATGTTAACATGACGTCTACTACTACTTGTCATTCAAAGATTTATATTGGCTTGGCTGAGTTTTGTACTTCTAGTTTACTTTATTAACTATAAATATTGAACATCTATAGAAAATAATCTACAGATCTAAAGGAATCTTCTCTCTATTGGTCGTAAAATATGATTTCCATTGACACTTCCTATTTGCCATTTTTATTATTTCTGGCGTTGTACTCTTTATTTTCTCAAGGGTTTTTTGTGTCTACTTGTTCTTGCCTTTGCTTGTATAATTCAACTCTAATTTTATTTGTTCCTTCTGTATGTTGTTCAAATTCTCTTGGCTCATATATTACCTATACCTTTCCCTCTCCTTCTTCTTGTTAACCTGTTGCATGACTACAGCCTAGTAATTAAGTAGTTTCCTCTAAAAGAACAATACATACAGTATAGAGAATTTATATGACTGATATCTCGTTGAATTACCCAGACTTTATTATCTTATTGATATTCAAGAGTTACAAAACCTAAAAAGCAAATATGTCAACGTCCTGTTGTAAAGATTAACAAAGCCATCCTATTTATAGACTAACAACATCATTAACTACATTTGCATTAGTGTTGTATTTACTAATTCATCGTTGTCATGATGATGTCTCTATCAGGATTACGGGAATTAGACCCAGGCTCTAGGAAGGAGTACAATCATGTCACGATAAAATATTACAAGACAATTTACCACATTTGCGAAACATGTTTTGCAGCATGCAATTTGTCATCTCTAAACTAGTAAAAACTGAATAACTGTATAACTGTCTACACGAATAACAGTTCAATGTTTCCATTTATTTCAACTCTGCTACCTAGAGACAACGTGCCTTTCCTGTGTAACATCACGAATACTTATCACCCAGATCTCATCATTGTGAAGTCCTGAAGCAATGTCTAAGAGAGGTCATCAACTTGTACCTTATCGACATTAAAAAAGGGATAGCCTTTGTGCTGAAGATATCCTCTACCACGTCAAACAACTCCATAGTACAACAAAAATGCAATGTATATACATATTTATATATATATATTTATATACATTAAGATCATCTTTATTCGTTAAAATATCTGAATATTATTTAGCATTTTTTAGTTTTGTATACCCCTACAATGATGGATTTTCCTTGCTAGAATTTACATTATTTAAAAATTAATATTCTGAATAATTCGTCATTTTCGCAATTTCAACTCTTGAACATGTTAAATAAAAACAAATTCAGAAATTCAAAATAACAAATACTGTGCTCTTTCACAGAAAGTTTAGAAGTTAGCAATAACAAATGTTTCTTCTTGCATGCATAAATTCATTACCTTACGTAACTCGTGTGAACGCATAAGCCGATGTTTACGTATATGCATTTGACAACTTTTGCCAACATAAACAGTGTGAAATCATAAAACAAACGGAACGGATATTGTTTTCAAATAATATGCTTTTCAAAATATCACGCGAAAGTTGTCCTGTCTAACAGTTAATTCTAGTATAAACATTAAATATTCGCACTTACCGTCGTAATCAAATGATTGAAAGACTAAAAAGCCAGCCATACTGCTCGCGAATTTTGGAGCCCACAATTGTTTGTACTGCTTACAATGTGTAACACTGAGTTCACAACGTGTTGAATATAAGCTCAGCAATGTCTTAAAATACTTAGCAACTCGATTATACGTTGTGTGGTAATGTCTATAATGAGATATCCTTCCAGTGATGCCGAAATTAGACCTATAATGTAGTATATATAGTTTCAACAAATCTTGTATAAGCTATGTGATTATAACGTATATCTGTGCTAGAATACAAAAGATCTCTGCTGGTAAGGATAATGATTGATACTCTAAGTAAAAACTCACTGCAATTAAAGAGGACATTGTGTAAACTTTGGACATAATTCTCATACACTTATTGCTCAAGGCTGTAGTAATCTTGTTTATTAAGCTTTCAGAATGCCTTTTAAAAACGCCAAATTTATATAGTATTTCTTACTGGTGCTGCATAATAAAAGTACATTATCTCATGCACTCTAAAGCTTGCATCAATACATTTTTTTCTTTGAATAACTCGTTTTTGCGATTTAGAAAGCATTGTTTGAATTTATGCTGTTATTTATCAGGAAAGAATTTTGAATTTGTAAGACAAGGCTTGTACATAAAAATAACTATAGCTCAGAAGCAAGTAGTTTACCAGTAAACTACTTGCTTCTGAACCATAGTTATTTTTATTAAACTTCAACATAACAGAAGCCATTATGCCTTTCTTCACAAAGGCTTGTAGATGTCTTACCTTAGAAGCTTTGAACTTTTTATCACTTATTTACATCAAAGCGAAAATCAACAAAACGATTAACGGTCAATACCAATATTTCAGTACAGACTATTTACACATAAAGAATGACATTTTTGCTTTAAGATCTGGCAAGACTTTTTTTAACAAAATAATCATATTTGTTAAAGCTCTTAATCAACATTGCGATCTGTACATTGTGTCCAAAGAAATCATATAAATCGAGATATCAGAAATTGCACACTAGTAATGATCACACGGTAGATTTGGTTTAGATTTGCCTACGCAACGTACCTGATCAATGACCTACCTCGTCGATTAACACAAGCAAAGTATAATTTGATATTACTTGTGAAATGAGTAAATTATTGCATAATTTGCTAATTGTCGTATAGTTTGTTGGCTATTGTATAGTTTGTTAATCAATGTATAACTTTTTAACTATTTTGTTAAATGATTGTTATGTTATGTTAACTGTTGTATAATTTGGTAATTACTGTATAATTTATTAATTACTGTAAAATTTGTCAAGTATTGTATAATCTGTTAACTATGCATAATTTGTTAATTACTGTAGTATTTCTTAATTATTGTACTGTTTGTTAAGTATTGTTTAGTTTGTTAAAATTTGCATAATTTGCTCATTTTTCCATAATTTGGTCATTATTGTATAATTTGCAAACTATTTATATTTTTTAAATTATTGCATAATTTGTTATCCATAGTATAGTTTGCTAATCATTATATAATTTGTATAATAGGGCGTTATGGTGCTACCTCTTAAATGATATAATAGAGTATATGATATAAAGGGCAGATTAACTTATTGTAAGTATGCCGAAAATACGTTTAAGCAAAATTGTTATTCTCTGTTTGCTGAATTGGCACTAATCCATGCATAACGGATGCTTAGAAGAAATACGGCAAATTGCCATTACAGATTAAAAGCTCACTTGCTATCCCATTCGCGGTGTCATTTTTTAAGAATTGCTAATAGCATGTGCATCCGGGCATAGTCTTGAACACTTGATGGACCTAAAGCGTAACTGAAGGATACAGAGAATGCTTCATAGTGGATTTGCTAATGAATTAGAGCTACCATAAGTAAGAACATGAAAGTTTAGATTTAAAGCAGAAAACTCAAGCAAAGTAAAGAAAAGGCTATCTATCTATCTATCTATCTATCTATCTATCTATCTATCTATCTATCTATCTATCTATCTATCTATCTATCTA
>JANTCA010055481.1:0-17370 GCA_024741275.1 Chironex yamaguchii
TACTGGTCTTTGCCCTTTGCAGTACCTCTTCATTCTTGATATGCTCCACATAACTTATTTTTAACATTTTCCTATAATGCCACATTTCAAAAGCTTCTATTCAGATAAATTGTGTTTTTTCTGAGCTACCTAAATCTGTTTGCATTGCTGTTACCATGTCAAAATAGTGTTTACGTATAGAATTGTCTTGCTCTTTCTTTTGATATTCAACTATCAGATGACCCTGGAACGTCTGTGGGAAATATAAACTTTTACTTGAACACTTTTCTTTGACCAAGTCTTACCATGGTTTTGTGTGGACGAAATGCGACAAGTAGTAGCTTTTGTGGGTTTAGGAACTTGTAGGTGAAAAATTAACATGTCTTATTTGAGAATAGTGCCCAAAAATGCATGGTATGCTTTAGTTTGTTTTCCAATTTAAAAAAGAAAGATGACATCATTGATCAAATAGAAGGCGACCTGCTTATATCGTACGCATTTCTGATGTTATGAACTGACTGATTCCGAATTGAGGTGGTCGGAAGCATGGGTACATTTTTAACTATAGAGTACCCCTAGACGAGGCCCTAAGATGTCCGTTTGCACGAGAAGAGGGGGAGATGCCCACGACCTTCCCTAGGCCATCGAGTGGCCCTAAACAATATGATAAATGTCTAACATTTATATTCTTACGGGTGACTCAAGTGCTGTCCAATTAGAATCACTAACTAACCGTGTATACTTTAATCTGGTTTAACCGGCACTTTTTGCAAGCAATGCCAGTCTGTACTCTCCCAGTGTCAACTAAGAGTTATTAGTTAGGAGGAGGAGGTCAGGATTAAGGAAATATATTTCTATAGCATGTGAACGTGGAAGTTCATTCCGATATCTTGCATGGATTCCACTTTTCGAATATCTCAAATTTCAATTTGCCTCTTTGACACGAAGAAATAGTGCTTTAAGTATCAATATTTGAAGATATAGGAAGATTTTTGCTGTCAGCCACTAAAATGAAATCAAATCAAGCCCATTGATTGACGATAGACAGGAGATGTTTGTTGGTATAGAGAGACGACACTGATAAAAATATAATTCGCCAGTTGCCACCAAACAAGAATCTAGTGACTATGAAATAAACCAAAAGTTTACAGAGTATTTGTAACTTAATTCGCTGTATTGTGTAACTGAGTTTACTTTCTCGTTGTCATATATTTGGCCATTTGACTCGTGGTGTTTACCGTGTGCCTTGTATAAAATCCTACGACCTGCCTACGATGACCACGTGTACCATGGATTGTGAAAGAGGCATCCTTTTCTACAATCTTAACATCAATTAAGGTGTTAGAACTACCCTGCATAACAGATCATTAGCAGCTTTGTTCGAGGTGCAAGTAGTTAACTACAATTAAGTAACATCTGTCACCTAAACTGAACTCGTTTGGTATTAAGTGTATACTCATTGGCTCATCAGTTGATCCAAAAATGATCAACGTTTGAAATGTGTAAACTTGTACGAAAAACCCTGTTTTGCGTTACGCAAACAAACAATGCATCTGACGTCATCAGTATTTTTCGTTGTGAAACCTTAAATTTTTAACCTTTATTTTGTTTACTATTAGCATAAGACAACATTATATATTTCAAGACTTATTGTCAATTTAAATTTAGTAATAGAATGGCTTTCATCATACCATGGTGCAAGGGTATTGCGTAAGCAGATTAATTTATTGCTCTGAGTGACCGTTGATCAAAATAACTTGCGTACTTTGGAGTTTACTATTTTAGGGTCGTACATGGACCTTTCGGGGGAAAAAATGACTTTCTAACCCAGATTCTTTTTAAATGTCTGTGAGTGATCATTTCTGTTAAACTATTGGCGTCGGTGCAGTCACGTGGTTTTTGTTTCCATGTCTGTTGGTGGCATCAAGACCACTCTATCGACTTGCGTATGGAATTAATGCAAATGGTGGTCAATGGATGCCTTGTAGGCAGAAACACATGCCAATTGTAAAGTTACGAGAATATTGTTTACAAAACGCGTGACCTTGCAAGTGCTTTCACTAGTGTTGAGCAAGACAGCAAGATATTTCACAAAGCACGCGTTGAAATGATAAGGCATGCACTTGATCATTGCTAAAACCTGTTTGGTAGCGTTGATGTTTGGCTATGTTATTTCCCCTAATTCAAAAATGCATAGAAAAATTTCTACGCGGAAAACGGAAGATCAACCCGTGAGAGAAGCGTTAATATCTGGTTAGACATGACTTATAAACGCGAAGGCAGGTGCCTAAAGAATAAATACCCGTGAGATATCTGCCTTGAGTGTCATATAGTTTGTGAATTGGCACCGGACACGTTGGTATGATGTCTCAACATCTTAATACTATCCAGGAAGAACACTGACATGTAGATCAATGATAGAAGTAAGTCTCTGTGTCGTCTTGAATGACAGTTGAGCACTGATCCAAGAGCGGCGAGGCTGGTAAAAGAATTACCACTGATCGTCACTGATCTCCTCGAATCAACATTGTTAATCTATTGCCTCCTGTTACCTGCACGGCCTTCCTGTAAGAAAATGAGAGAAAAATGGTCGTCATTGCAAGTTATTGAGGCAATCAAGTACATTAAATCAGCACCAAATTGCGCAATATTTACTGGGGGGAAAGGTCCTTCTTGTTATTTGCAGAACCCTACCTTCACCCTAACCTAAAATTCATCGCTATTTCCATGATTACACTGCATTGAACTACAAGTTAAGAAACAAAATCACATCAAACAATATTAACATTTCAATGTTACATTACATTATATTACATTACACTACACATCACTCCACATGCACACACTACAATACACTATACAACACTGTATTACTCTACAGTGCACTACACTACTCTACAGTACGCCATGCAACAATATATAGTCTAACATTACATCGTACAAGACTATGACAGTACTATGTACTACAATGCGCCACACTACGTCATATAGCACTATATTACACTACACGACACGCCACTTCATGACCCTACACTACACCATACAACACCATATGGCTTTACACTAGACCGTGCAAGACTAAGATGCCACAATGTACTACACTGAACCATGACATACAACACGAAATAGAATTACACTGCATCGTATAAGACTATGATACTATAATGTGCTATAGTGCGCCACACTTTACCACTTAACAGTGCACTTCACTACACTGCACTACACTGCACTACGCCATGCAATACTATATAGCATTACACTACACCGTACAAGACTATATTATACTACAATGTACTAGACTGCGCCACACCACGCCATGTAACAAAGCACGGCACTTCACTACACTGCACTACGCCATACAACACTATTTAGTATTAAACTACATCGTACAAGATTATATGTTACTACAGTATACTATACTTCGCCACACGGTATCACTTTACAGTGCACTACACTACATTTCACTGCACTGTAGTACACCATTTCACTCTATAATTCACTCCTTTTCTCTACCATACTAAATTACTTCAGTACTTTAGAAGAAGGAAAGCATCACTTCTCTGTAACAAATTCCTAATCCTTTGCCTTTTGTTTCTGGAGATTTTTTCCAATTGGAAAATGCTTTCTTTGCACACAAAATTTACTCAACTGCTAACATTGAAAGTGCTTTCCCTTCGTTTCCAACTTACACTCGTCCGTCATATATTCATATACTGTTTTATAACCCTAACCCTCAACTCGAGAAAGAACCTCTATGTGGCTAGTCTGACCTCCATTAGAGTATACTTAATCCACTTTATTGCCCCTCTGTTTGCAATAGGACGTCAAGTCTGGGTTAACGAACCAAGATGGTTATACAACACTGCCTGTCCGCTCTTAAAGGCTTTTAAACTGTAGCTAGTTATATAAGATAGGGTTAGGTCACTTTGATAGACAGCAGATACAACTGGTTGGCAAACCAGTTAAGAATGTCAATTAATATTTGCATAAGGAATCTGTGTTTGGTTGTTAGGGTAGTCTTCCTAGGTACTTTGCAAATATTAGTCTTGTTTCTAAGTGTATGACCTGATAAGGTTGGTGTAAGAATCTCGCGTATGTAAGTAAGTCTACTGAAATACAAACAAAGGAGAAATTTAAGGTAGTAAACGACCAAAAACATAAGATACTTAAGAAACGGGGCTTTGTGTGTTAAATATATTAGCCAGCTTCGGAAAGACTGTGAAAGAGGCACTCCAAGCTTGATGATAGTCTCAGACTTAAAAGCACAAAAAAGCATGCAGAAAAGTGCTTTGTCGCATTTGCATCGTATGAAGAGCCAACTGATTAAAAAAACGCAGTGAACGATGAAAATAGAAATAATTAAACAGATTTTGACCATTGCCGTTGTGCTATTTAGCAACGAGGGAACTATCCTGACCGTGACCCGGAGCTCAGGGGGTCGACCGCTATGACCTTGTTGCTTCACAAGGGTCCTATCAGTGTCGCCGCCAGCCCCCCCAAAACTGGGGTGGACAAGAAAATTTGCTCGGCCACGCCTTTCAGACTCTCAGAAAACGTGGGAAACTTCTTTTTTTAATATTTTAAATCTATTTCGAAATTTTTGGAAAAGCAACTTTCTCAAGCAGCATTTTTCGTAACGGAGGCTTTTTTGCAAGAATGAAAATGGAAACGGTGAAGTACATCAATTATCTATTTACGAGGAAGGAACTTCTGAACGTCAAAGTAATCTACTTTTCTTTACATAGCAAGTTTTTTAGTCGCAAAGTTTTTTGAAGGGATTTCGAGAAATTAGAAAATCGACCTCAGGGAAAACTGGGGTGGACATGTCCGTGGCGACGTAACTGGGTCTTGTATCACAGCTCGGCCTAGTAATTCTCCCAAAACTGATGACAGTGACTATATAACTGCTAAAAATAGATTGTTATTCATATTCTTGTAAATGCTGATGTACTTATCTTATTTCCTTCATGTTCAATGGGTACTATAGGTGAATAGGGCTGTTCGACTCACTCAGCTTACCTTGCACTTTCGATTCAGCGTACAAAATGATAGCAAATTTGCTTGCTTTGAGTACCGGTTTCATTTTGACGATATCTCATTGAAGTGATATTTTTAGAATTTAGTTCACCATACACTTCTGTCCAAGCAGGGAGTTACCCTTGACTAGAGCGAAAACAATTCCCTGTTTGATTCTCGCCAACGCTAAATATTTTTGGCGCGAAAGACGAGCCTTAGAATAGATTACTGTTTTCTGGCAAGGGAAAGCAAAAGTGAACGCATTTTCAATTCTTTACTAGTTTCCAACAGTTTTTATTATTTTCGTATTTTGGAATTTCAGTTCTACCGTGCAGGTAAGTAAAGTCACTCGCAATCGAAAGACGTATTGCCGTCTGATTTAGCAATCTTTCAGGGGTTTCCCAAACAAATTAACATTGAAATCGTCTGTAGAAGGCAGTTCAATGTCTGCTGAAAATTTAGCCCCGAATTAGATAGACCAGAAGAGAAAAATTTATTGGCAGCAGAAGTCGCTAGAGGTGATAGGGAACCGCAGTGAGATGCTTTTTAAGTGAAATCAAGTCGAGAACATTTAGTGGCTGTAGGCCGATAACTTCTGAAGTTTTCGACGTTCTACATGACAATCCAAAATGGACCATTATATTGCAATAAAAAGCAGTAAAATGTTATGGCTTGTATTTGCAACACGCTTAGGTATGTTGCTTTCACAATACACACCTGGTATTAAACGTAGCTGGGATTTAGCAGTAGAAACTTCCAATTTCCAATGGGTGTATCATAGCAGTCGTAAATGTAACCCATTCTGTTAGTAAATAAGCAATGACCCAAAGTGGAACTTGTGTACTAACACACTGGAATGTACTACAGTGGAGTTATCTGTTGGTTAATATTTCGTGTTATGTGAAAGAGCAATTCCAATCGACAGTCAGCTAGTTAAAAATTCCTTTGTTGCTGTTAATATGTTCTAATTTCAATGCCTAAGTGTTGCATCATTACGACAATTCCATTTTTAGGCAGCATCATCAGGGATATCTTAACCCTGATGTGAAACGAAATTTTTTAAGTATTCACTTCCTCAAACGTCACCTTCGCCTGGTTACAACCAGAATTTTTGAAACGAAACACAACTAACTTCTCGGAATGTGTGTGAAACGGAACTCTTTGGTGAAATACCAGTGGGAAAAATCTGTGCTCCCGAAACTAAGTTTACAAGCGGAAAGGTATGCTATTGTGCTAGCAAGCTTTGTTTCCAAGTTCGTGAAGCGATGCACATAAGTTCCGACGTTAAGTCTCGTTAACGGAGTCACGAGGGTCTTTTCAGTATTTCACGATTTCGTTTCTTTATTCCCCAGCTAGCCCTTGAAATTACCTAATTGCGCGAAAGAAGAAATTACGAGGACGTAGGAATACGTAGGCGAATACGCCACAAGAGACTTGTCAGCATTCTTCCAACAGTCGCCTAGCAACAGTTGTACGGCAAATAGGGTGATGCGTTGCTGTTAGCAACGTAGCTTGTGGACATCAGCTGCCCCGCCGCGAAGGAAAGCGAACAAAAGATAAATAAAAATATTTCCAAGTTGAACCTTCTTCCATAATTCTTAAATTTCTGCACAAATCTAACATTTTGACATACGTCGATAAATTAAGTGTAACAAAAGCAAATAATTTCATTCTATATAATTCGTATACAGGAAGACCTTCAAACGAAGGAAGAAGTGGAAAAATTTACATGGAGCTCCACCCGAGCACAATTCACTTCAATGTACATAAATTAGGAGAAAATCACTTAGCGAGACACCAAGCATGCCTGACCAACATTACCATCAACGATAAAAAAAACGGTGACTTCATTTTTTACACAAACGAAATAAGTTAAGGGGTGATGTAACTCGAGAAATGAAAAACCCGAGCATGCCTGTGCAAAGCACAACACAATAACAGCCGAATGAAAATGGAACAGCAATGAAAATCAAAATCTTGCAGAATTTAGTACCAATAAACAAGAATGGCCCTTTTTGAGAAATGCCATTCATCGAGATAACATTGATGCCTTGAAGAAATCATAAAATTCACAAAAACACAGAAATGTAAGGTTACTTACTGTTCGCCCTCGACTGCGTAGAGGGTTTTGTCATTTCCATCAATAAGCAAATAAATGTGTTAAATATTTGTAGGAAAAAGGCGTTTGAACATGACTCAATAACATTAATATTCTACTTTTTAAAGGCATACCATAATAATTACAACACAACAACCTTATTTATTTGATGCTTATATAACACTATCTAGAAATCATATCCAAAAACGTAAAGGTTCTAGACGTCCAAGCCCCAGTGCATCAAAGTTTAGATGTTTATCCGTCACTAAATCTGACATCCGAAAAGTACAAATATTATTCCCCAACTGATGAACTAGTTTTCTGTTTAAGGAATACATGTCATTGCCAGCACTGTCCAAGCGATCAAACTCTCTCGCTTTCTCAAATACAGTGATTTGACTCGAATTCACAGCATTCCTTCCACAAAAGGTTCTACACTGGTTTAAATCATCTTTTTGTTGGGTTTTAATTTCAATCGAGTTCATATCTTCATATGGTTCCGATATCTTGTGCCCCTTAACGTGACACACTGGTCGAAAATCCATCAACGGTGAGACTTTCAAATAACTGGAAGTGCAATGTTTTTGTTCACAACAAACATCATTTACTTCCATGTCCAATTGATAGCTGTCCTTCGACTGTACACAGCCAGGATCCCGATACGGTTCGTCCATCAAGTCATAATTCATAACATTGGAAAGAGACGGGCAATTATTATTCTCCGACGATGCCGATAAAATTGACGGAACCAGTAAAGAACTGTCTGAGGTATCAGTCAAACTTTCGGAGCAGGCATTGTCTCTAGAAGTTGAGCAGCAAACACTTCCTGCTGCTTCAATGTCCATTTGGTTTCCCGGCTCATCTCGAACGAATACCTGATCAAAATCGGAAAAGACAACATCGTCGTGTTCCACTAATCGTGACTTGTTCAGAAATTGTCGACAAGTTGAGATTATCCGTCGTTTCAAGGTTCCAAGTGGAAGATCATCGATTTCATGTTCAATATAAAATGGTTTCTGACACACTGGCTCGTCTGAAGGGTCTCGAAGTTCACCAAAGAATGGATGTTGCAAGGCTTCTGAGGCAGTAAGTCTCTTCTCGGGATTCAGGCAAAGGAGTTTTTCGAGAAGATCAACCGCTAAAGAGGGAAAATAAAGCAAATCGGTCAATAGAGCAGCTATTCGGCATAAAAATTACTCAATGACACATTTTTTTGTTAAGACTTCCTCGATAAATATCTTTCGATAGCCAGATTTAACACTGGAATGAGTTTTTCCATGCAGTTTCCCACGACACTACCGAACACAGAAACACCCAAATAATTTTTCCCTGACTCACTCTTTCATGTTTTGAAGCACGATGGCTCTTGGAAGCCTAAGTCTGTAAACAACAACGAAGCCAGACGGATTGAGTGAGTAACCCTTTTTGTGTACAACAAAATTACTCATACACGCAAAATCTCAGGGAAAGGCCAAATCTATGCCCATTTAGACAATCTTAGGAATGACAGATCATTCTGAACCCAGCTGGAACGGAAACTACTTTCCATTGCGATGAGCTGGCAAACAAATATGCCAGGGAATCCCCACACTGACCGCCCGCCGCTCACAACGAATTGAGAGCCCGCCCTGGAGAGAAAAATTTCCAACACAAAACCGCAAGGCAAAAACTAGCTTACTGTATGCTCCCACAGTGTCTAGAAGTAACTAAAACCCTTACATACGAACAAAATGATCAACAGCAGAAATTTCATAGGCATCAGTAAGTTTCCAAACTATTTTCGCCAGGTTACAAAATTTCAAACTTGATTTCGCAAGTCGTTATTAGAGTTGACGAAATCCATCTCAACGTGACCGATCAAAGTACATAATCTGCCATGCATGTTTAGTCGATCTAAAATTTCTAGCAAGCATAAGTGTAAGTCGTTAATTTCCAAGAAACTGCACTTGTAGATCAGTTGAAATCAACAGAAGTTTTCCCCACCAGTTCGTTTGCGTCGTGAATGAATTCAAAACTTCGTTGCTGTCCGTTGTGTCACAAACAAACCGCGGTTTGAAAAGCCAGACAGGTGGACTTCTCAATGAACGCTTCAACTTGCCTATGTTCATTGTGCCTTCAATGTACGGTCTATGGGCAATAAATTTCAGGGCAACCACAGAACCCTACAAATAAAGCTTTTAAACATTCACTAAGAACTATTAAGTATTCTCTGCCACTTACCAAGTTGACTGGTTCCTGAAAACTTTTCAAACGGGAATCCACCAGACATTTCACTCAGTTTGCCGGTAGCCTCGAGTCCAAAAGCTGAGAGTATAGTATCTGCCTGCTGCATGTCGTTGTCACCACAGAATAAGACATCCCCTGTTAACATTTCTGCAAACACACACCCTGCACTCCACATATCCACTGCCGGAGTGTACATTCCAGGATCCAGAATGACTTCTGGGGCTCGGTAATAACGAGTTGTGATGAGTTCGGTCAGATGCCCGAAATGATCGTATCTTGGGTCACAAATTCGGGCGAGGCCGAAATCACCGATTTTTAACGTTAGATCGTCAACGTTGACAAGAAGGTTTCCTGGTTTAATGTCCCTGTGAATGACGTTACTAGAATGGATATACTTGAGTCCACATAAAATCTGATATAAAAAGATCTTGCAAATATCTTCAGACAATTTGCCCGACTTCTCTAGCACATTGTGCAAGTCCGTGTCCATAAGTTCCTGTACGATGTATAACGATTCCAAGTGATCTCGATCATGTAAGTTTAACGAGGAAACATCCTTCCCATCTCGATCAGTTATCTTGTGTACTTTAACAACATTATCATGATCCAGTCTTCTAGCAATGCGAATTTCTCTTAAGGCAACTCTACAATGAGATCTTGACTTAAGGGACAGTCTCTTCAGTGCAACATTGTGAGTGTCTGTTGAAGTTTTGTCCACCGCTGAAAACACACATCCATGAGCACCACCCGCAATAACCTTCAGATCAGTAAAATGTGATCCTAAAGAATCTCTAGAGAAACAATCGTTTTCGATACAAGGCATCTTGAGCTCCCTTTAAGGCATAAACTCAAAACGCCGGTAATGTGAGGAATAAGTTCGTAGAACCCTGGCTTCTTTGACAGCCTGCGCAATACTGAAATTCCAACTGCTGGTGATAATGTTTTTGTCTCCCTTTAAAAGCATTTGGCTGCATGATAAATTTTCATTGGTTAATCACCGATGACGTTTGAATAATCTCGTGTTTCATTGGCTAATGGCAAAGTGCTTTGGATTTCCTGACGCATTTTGAAATGTTCAAAACAAAGGTTGATGGTCTCTAAGGCGCAAGAATTTTTTTCTTGTTTCGCTGAGTGAGTCAGCTGATGTCCACATCGCTTTGTAGGTCAAAAGTACTCGGAGCGTGTGACTACAAGCAGAAATTTCGTTACAAAACAGTAACTAGGAAGGGGAGATTTTGAGGAGGTATTTTGTCAATTTTGTTGACAATTATGGCAAGATTTATCTGCTTGTTTTTTGATAGCTTGGCATGGAGTTGTTTACGAATACTTTATATTCTGTTTGGAATGTGAGGTGGAATTTGAAGTTAGGATTGTTTTGGTTCGATAAAAACAGTGATGAAAATTGGCAACGAGTGGCTTTGTCAAACCTTTGTCTGTGAAATCTAACGACTTGATCATAGAACATTTAAGACATGACGATCACAAGAAAATATTTATTTACAAGAAATCTATTTTCAGGTTTCACCCGAATGGTTGCTTCCTAACGCCTCTCTATTCCACCTACACTCACAATACGAGGGGTGCCTAGCAATGAACTTCCTCATGACTTCTTGGAGGCTGACAAGTATGAAACTCGTTCTTTTTTCGTTGTGCTTCATTGCAAATGACCCTTTGCCTCCTGACCAGATGCTTTGATACTTTCAGATGGAAACTTGCGTCACACAATCAACTGACAAGCCACATCTATTGAAAATCATATGATGTTACCTGATACTCGATTTGAAAAAATTATATGTTCATCTCAAAGTAAAACCTTATTATCGTTCTTTATAGCAATATGACGTCAAAATGGCCGAATTTCTAAAGGAAGTAAATATCCCGTAACAACATCAATTGATGCTAGGTGTCACTGCAAAATTCAAATTTGTTTTGAATACTTATAGTAAAACCATTATAATCTCTGCTTATTACACGCACAAATATCACTAAAGGGTTTCTTTGCAGAAATGCCTGCTGATTTTAAAACCAGAGCTATCTACTCATTGCGTCAAAATGTAAGCTTGGATATGTCAACAACTGATTCAGGGACACTAGAAATAAAGGGTATTTTTGATAAAATTACCAACAATAAAACTTATGCGTAAAAACCCAAGATAGAATCCCATTGTTCATTATGGACTTGGTCAGCACCTGCTTATTTTACCCTGTCTTTGTCGTTAATTTAGCAAGAAGTAGGAACTATAATTTCTATTGGTTTTTCCCTGGAAAGGAAGAAAGTCTTATCAGGAACCGAAACATGCTGGTTGATCATATTTAGGGATGACATAAAGGGTATACTATTACCATAAGCTAGGCCAATTTGCTCCGCAAAAGACGATAGTGTGATTCATGTTATGCAATTCCCTTAGAATTTGTCTGTGCGTGCGCTTGTTTCTTTGATTGTGTGTACACCTATTTCTGGGAAACAACTACTATTGATGGATTTTCGTAGAACATTGTAGTTACTGTTCTAAGTTGAGAAATTTGAGCATGGGAATGGTTGGTGGATAGATGGATGGACAGGTAGATAGATTTACGGATTAATGGATTGATGTGTAGATAGATGGACCAATAGATAGAATGACGGATGGATTAGACGATCGATATATGAATGGGTGGATGGACTGACTAATGGATGTATGGATTGGATGAGAGGACGCATGGACAGGATAAGGGGATGCATAGATGGACAGATAAATGAATGATGAATAAATAAATTGATGATAGAATGGATTGAAGTTCAAACTAATGTTATGTACTAGATAAAATATTACATGGATTTGTAAATGGATATAGTCATGTTGTTAAATTGATAAAGAATTTGAATGTTTTATGTTCACAAAGACGTATCAATGCACCGATTCTTAAATGAATCGACGACGAAAACGGGGCGAAAAGAAAACAGAGTATGACCGAACATGTGGAAGAATTTTTTTTGTATCTTTAGGAATGGCTGATAAGCAGGCGGAATGCCGTCAACATTTGTGTTAAAAATAAAGATGAATTGAAAACACCATGATCAGTTGGGGTTATACTCTTATTTGTTCATTTGGTAGGAATTTCATATATGGCCATATTTTCGCTGCTTGGGATGTACTTTGAACGAACAATTATCAGAGAGTATTCCCTCGTATATAGGTGTGGTCAACAAGTTTCTCACGAGATAGCTAAATATCTTCGTCCCCATTTGCATGATTCTTGGGAGA
This sequence comes from Chironex yamaguchii, assembly GCA_024741275.1. NCBI lineage: Eukaryota > Metazoa > Cnidaria > Cubozoa > Chirodropida > Chirodropidae > Chironex > Chironex yamaguchii. The sequence continues at coordinate 12,565 of JANTCA010055481.1, forward strand.
AGCCTTGGAATCGGCGTAAGAAAGCAGTATGTATTAATACCTGGGGTTGAAAGTTTGGAAATGGTCAGAAGGAAACATCCTATGTCACTCCGGGAGACTTGCGAGAAAATTTTAGGATGTGTCTATCTGAGTTAACCAATCATTTATGTACACATATATTTAAAAAACAGACTCGCTGAAATGCTAAAATAATGCTGCTCGTTTTAAGAATTCGTCTAGCTGCTGTGGTTCATTAAATCTGATTGCTATATTAAAAGTTACAAAAGAATTGTTCTTTGCAACAGCGAGACAACTCTGAGTGCTATAAAGATAACATCTCGCATGGCTAACCAACAAAGGTCAAGCTTGTACAGAAAATGTGGGAAAATTTAACATTGCTTGCAACTTCGCTTTTAAACACCTATACATTTAACCCATTGAGTTACACGTAAATATCACTCTGTTGTAAGTTTTGTGAGTGGGGTGGAGGCCGGTAACACAGGACGAGTCGCCTATGGTTTCGGAAATACCCTGCTTAGTGATGTTTCCTAATCTGTCTCAAGAAGACTTTCTGTGGGTAAGGTATTGCAGATATTGTGCTTGGTAATAAGAGCGATAGCAAACATTCCTCTTTCAAATGCAATGATCATGTTGTTTATTGAGTTAACGTAGCAATTTGCAAAGCCGCGCGATCTCACGGTTAATGAGTTTTCGATGTTGTGATAAAATCATGATATAGTAAATAAATTGAATACAGCTTCAATAGGCAGGAGGCTCCCTGCTGTCTCAGTTGAATTCAATCATTCGAGCACAAATAGAATTTTACTATGTATATCGCAGCTAGCAGTTCATTAAGTTTATTACGATGTAAACCATATAAGGACGGTATAAGGCCATCACATGACAATCAGATTTCCCACGCTCTTATTTTCTGTATAAGGTTTGTTAAGAGTACAACTTATTTTGGCTTACCGCACTCATAGCCAATCAAAACGTTAACAGAACGGTCACATGACCAGTAAACATTCCCACGAGAGACAAATACACCGACAAAGTGAAAATACCCTAGCTGTTTCCTTGTTACCTGCATTTTTCAAAAATAGCACATTAAATTTGGTTGTGGTATTTACATTAGATGAAATCACTGATATCGGCTAATTTGTTTGTTTTATTTCAATAAGCAAATATATAAGGTTACTTGTACCCATCCTTGCTAATTGCTTTGTTAAAACTGCTATTACATTTGTTTGTAGCGTCATTTCAGTTATGTCGTTTCACTTTGCCGCGAACTGGTTCCTCTTCAAAGGAACTTATGGCCTTGAGAAATGCAACCAAATACTCAAGTGGAAACGATCAATGAAATGGTTGAAATTACACCTGTGACCTAACGTAATCTTAATTCAAGCGGTTTGCTTCATTCATCAAAATATTGTGGCTTAAGGCAATAGAAAAATTTTGAATGTAGTCAATAATGTTTGCTCTTTAACGATTTTTGTCAATCAAGTAGTAATTTCAGGGTCCAGGGTTCAAATCAGAGGGAACTCGCATCCGTCATCATATCTTCGAGTAGATTCATTAAGAGTGCTGCGCAAAAACTAGGCTTTCTTCACAAAAAATGTAAGAAATTCTCTCTCTGCCTTTTATAACCGCCGCTAATCGCGATCAAACTTTTATTCAAACTTTCACTCTTTGATAACTCAATGTACCACCATTGCTATTGGGACCTGGAATCTAGAATAGAGTGATTATTTTCGTCCCCTTAGCAACAGTCTAACAAACATGGCTACATATAAAAACCTTTAAATTTTGTCAAAGAACCTGATTATAATTTAACTTTCTTAAAGATCAAGAGCTTTATAACAATTGGTTTGCAAATCGTTTCTGTCCTTTTGTTTTCGCTTCTTCTACTACTATGATACGTTGAAGATGGTCCACCTTGAAGTATTTTGTCTCTAGCTTATCAATTTTCAATCGATTCATTAAAAAATGTTGTTCCTACATAATCCACGGCCTTAACGGAGGGGGCCATGAGTAAGTTTGGACTTTTTTAGTGGAAATAGTATTCCGAAAAATATCTGAAAAATCTTAGTACTTCTTGTTCCTAAATAACTATGAAAAATAATGATTAACTCCCTTGTATAAGTGGCGATAAAAGACTGGTCTCCCATTCACCAGTTACGTGTTCAAATTCAAGCCAGGAACACGCCTTATTTTAAAAAGACTTTGCTCTTTACCTAGACTTTGCGCTCATGAGACCGCTTTCGTGGTGAGAACTTCTTTCTTGCCCGTCGATGTCTGTGTGAGCTTTACGTTAAATCGGATCAAGGTCACTTTTACAAGGGAGCGGCCAGACGGCAGTATTTTCAAGGACGTGACCAGAAATTCCTCCCTTAGGTTTACTTGAACTAGGACAGCCTTGTTCAGGAGTCGAGTTATTTAGCAACTGTGCCACTAGTGATTTACTCCCAAAACATTTGTCTTTTCATTTTGTTTTTCTCTTAATACACTAGGTTCTGGTACAAAATTTCCTCGCATTGTGAAAACGCATACTATGTCATAAATAGAACCGAGACAAAGTCATATCAATGTCTGCATTCATTTAGCTGCTGACTACTTTCTTGATTTCTAACTTTAACGAAAACATTTATTGATTCATTTGTTAGCAATATGCCCCCTCTCGTCTCCTAGATAGGGATATCAAATACAGACTCCACGATGTCACGTCCCTTTTATTGTAAATGTTCCATTCCATACGATCTCTTTGACCTCTAGTGATAAGGTCAAACTCTGTCACCTTCCTACACGTTGACTGTCGTTTGAAATTCGTCTCATTTGAAAATCGGGTTGAACTTCCGTGAATATACAAAGGTCGTGCTTATTATAGCGAGAACATGAAAGGAAGTTAAGAAAAGGGCATAATTTAAATCATTTTCCTGCATCTTAATTGATGACTCTTGTCCATAGAGCGAAAATCACGTATGTTTTAAAAGCTCACGTCTCGAAATGAATGGATTAGCGGAAATTGTTCCGTTCCCTGTCCGACCGCGTCAACACTGTGACTAATGAGGAATGAAAAACAATTGACATCAATTGAGAACACGAGAGGGTAAACCCTTTTTATTTTGGTGTTTTTTTGTAAATTCTTATTCTAGCTTCGAAACTCAATACATAGTATACTTCCAACTAAGTGTAAGAATCTAACCTTAACAATAATAAACTGTAATTCATTAAGCTCCACTCTGACTGCTTCAATTTTACTCTGCCAATAATAACAGCTTTTTGTTATTCATACATTCGTACGGTATAGACCATAATAGGGAGAGGAAATATGTTTGACATATTTACATCAAAAATATCAAACATATCACCTCCCTCGTCATGGTGATTAGATCCGAATAAGATATAGACATTGACTATAGACTAGAATATTATTTTAGAAAAGCAACATATGTAAAACAATTTGCTTTCACTGCCGTAGTGTAAAGTTTAAATCCCATGAACATATTTACTGGTCATAGGAATTTACTGGTCAGTTGGTGGCTTGCAGTGGCAACCACCATCAATGAATATATGTGTAACCAAGGTACAGTGGCCCACTAGTATTGGTTTTGTTATACACGCGACAGACTGAGGTTTGAGTCCTAGCACTGCTGCAGAAGAGGTTATGGAAGTGGCCAAGGGATGAGACCGGCGTCTACCTCGACCATGAATAGGGTAGAAGCTTACGAAAAGGAAACATATGCGATGCCTCCGACTTAAGTCGATCATCTTTATCTTCTTCTCCTCCTACTTTTCCACCTTCTACTTCTCCGTCTTCTTAACTTCCTTCGTTTTCCTATTCGAGTTTAATAAACTAAGCTTAACTAGTTAGTTAGTTAGTTAGTTAGTTACTTAATTAGTTAATTAGTTATTAAGTTACTTAGTTCAATAGTTAGTTAGTTAATTAGTTAGTTCAATAGTTAGTTAGTTAGTTAGTTAATTAGGTAGGTAGGTAGTTTGCAGGTTGCCACCACTTTCAAATCATTTTGGGATGCCTGGCCATGCACGATTTTCAGGAGTTCATGTTCTGGCTAGCATTAGCTCCATCTATTAATTTCTTCAGTGATTACTTGATGTTTTGGATTGAGTTTAAACACTGAATAAGTTAATACTTATATAATCACATACTCGCTGTGCTAAGCGGTCTTTTCTAACAACAGGTTTTTAATGCATTAAAACTCTACGTCTTAGCAATGACGCATTGCTATGTTTCTATACATTAGTAACCATAATTGCTAGGGGTTGCTCCATGATAAAGGCATGTGGCAATACACTTCCTTTGAAAGCTGATACACAAGAAAGCGGCTTAATTAACATGGTCTTTTTGGTGATGTGTGTATTTCCTTTTAATGTCTCGTTTTCATAAAACTTCAATCTTTACTTCCTGTATAAAGTTCGCAAAAAATAAGCAAATCGACCTCACAGTTTACCCAATAGAGTCAGATATGTTGTACAGGTACACAGATTTTGTCGGGGAATTTTATGTCATGGTTAATGACCTGTTTGGGCAAGAAAGGATGGTTTTTGTCATTAGCCTGGCAATGGTAGTAATATGGTTTAATTATTGACGAGCTTGCCACAATGTTTATTTCATTTTTTTTTATTCCATCCCTTCCTTAACGTTTTAAGCAGATCAAATAGCAAAAGCAATAATCGCCTTGAAAATTTGCGACATTGCGCAAAAATCATACTTAAAGGCATTATGCTTGAAGCTAATAGGTTGCCATATACATATACTTTCCTTTCTGACGTTTCATACTCTGAGGAGTGTCAGACGAAAAAAGCTTT
>JANTCA010055492.1:0-17370 GCA_024741275.1 Chironex yamaguchii
AGTATCGTGTTTGTCTTTTCAGGAACACAAAATTTGTTTAGCTCTCCAGTTTTCATACCTCAGTCAATTTCGTAGCCATTGTCACTAAATCCAAACTTTGGTCTTTAAGCTAATTTAAAGCGAGGCAGACTACCCGTGAACATCTACCTTTTCTACCGAAAAAAAACCACATTTCTGTCTCTTGCGCTCAATTTTCTGCAATACAGTCGTGCCAGTTCCATCACAAACCCTTCCAACAGTGAGTTGTTATTCCTTTTTGATCGAGTACAACTCCAAAACGTAAAAACATCTACAAGTGCTGTAACAATTAGCTATACTAAATACATAGCGTACAAAAATTATAAAATGTTACGATTAATTCTAAGTCCCTGTCACAAGACGAAACCTTGGATTTTAACTCTCAGTGACTACATGACACAACATTAATGGCTAGAGGTTGGGCTAGATGTCGACGTACTTTTAAACGTATGGGTATACAGCAGCTCTTATCACCAGGTCATATATGCCCAACATGGCGTCTTGCCAGAAAACTGTATGCCAAGAGTACAAATGATGCAAGAGCTAAACCTGTAAGATGTTGCTGGGGCGGAGTGAGAAACTCTCTCAGGTGTCAAAAGCTTATGAAATATTTACATTGCACTGGTGCTCGAAATATACTTAGAATGAATACCTACGAGAAAGGTAATAAGAAGGGCTTGGCACAAGAGGCGAAATTTTTTAGTAAATATGGTGGTTCAAGTTAGGTAAATCCGCGAGGATTTCGTTTGAGGGAATTCAACGTATTTAGGTTTCCCATACATACGTTTATAGTCTCTGTCTAAAATTTAAACGAGGACAAAATCATAATTAAGTCCCAGCAGCAATCACATTAACAGAAAATCGCCTTTCAAACTTCGCAACATGACAATATGTTACAACAGCATGTGCAATATGAACTTCATAACCGACGATTTCTGGACGTAACACGGACGGATTCGTGGCGTGTATTAGGAAGTTTAAATGAACATTTCTCTATTCTAGTCGAGTTTTTACCAAGTTGGCGGATCTTCTGTAAAAATTACACAGATTACCCAAATCGCACACAAAGCTGATGCTCTGGCAACATTACTTATCTGCACCATTTTATTATCACTTTTGTGAACTTCCTTACGATTTCAGTGGGATTAAATACTTGCACGGCCAGATTTGTTTACATGGCAACTTTTGACCCAACTTGTGCTACAATCTTTGTTTTTACGAGTGAAGTATTGTTCTGTAGTCGACTATTACACAGAAGGCCCTCGTGTTTCAAGTCCAGAAATGACGAGGACACGAGCTTCAATTTAGTTTTCTAAGACCTAATTTAATTTTTATCCTGTGGGCAATAAAGACTGAAATATGCCATTCAGCATAAATTATGTTGAGATTCTTAAATTCGGAGGCTTAAAGCTCCTGAAGCAAATGGGCTAGGATCATTAGGTTGAGCGAGACATCAATGTGGCAATACGCGTGTATACTATGAGAAAAGTTGCTAGACATGCATAGACATTCAGGTCCAGACTTCATTTTGGTGGTGCGGTTTTTCATGGAATTAGCCAAACGGACCATCTAAACGTATAAGAGTAAGCACAATACGGAGAAAATATGTACGCCGGCAAAATTGCACACATGATATCTGATAATAATTATATCTTTCAGAAATTGCCTCTACATTCACAAGCAACTTAGATATAATTCATACACAACATCAATGAAATATGTTAAAATTAAAAGATCATGATCCTTCGTACACAGGAAATTAACAAAAGGTTAACTTCATAATTCACAATTTAAGGATCACTACATTATATTTAACTGTAGTCACAAGAAATAGTTGGCTATTTCGAGTTCACTGTGAAATATTTATTGACAAGATGAAAATTCCGAAATGTCAGTCTGCGAACAGCAACGTTTCCCACAAAAGAATATAATTTAAATTCCACAGTCCACATTTGATTTGACTTCTTTATGGCAGGTCAACGGTACTTTTTGTACAGACTATGTTACTTAACTTCTACTCACACCACTTCTTCGTGCTCTTGTGGCCTCAATTTCATCAACTAATATCTCAAAAAACTCACTTGTCTTTGTCGTACCACCAAGATCCATTGGCCTAGCACGATGACTTGTTACAATGCTGTAAATGGCGGAATCGATTAAAGTAGCATGCTTTGGCAAGCCAAGATAACTCAGCATTTGTGTACTTGCAAATAACATGCTCATGGGATTAGCAATATCTTTACCTGCCATACCTTTACCACTGTTTCTGGTCCCGGCTTCAAAAATGGCACAGCCATCCCCATAATTGGCACCTGGAGGCAACCCTGGGCCTCCAATCAATGCTGCTGCGATACTCGTAATCACATTGCCATATAAATTTGGCATGACCATGACATCAAATTGCTGAGGCCTAGAGACAAGTTGCATTGAACAATTGTCAACAATCATGTCATTAAAGTGTAAATTAGGATATTCCTTTGAAACTCTGCGACATGTATTTAAAAACAGACCATCACTCATTTTCATGATATTGGCTTTATGTATGGCAGTAACTTTCTTTCTTCCAAGCTTTGTAGCGTATTCAAAGGCAAATCTTGCAATGCGCTCCGAGCATTTCTCGGTGACTATTTTTAGCATCTCGATCACACCATCAACATTCTGATGTTCTAGATTGCTGTACTCTCCTTCTGTGTTTTCCCGGACAATTATGAGGTCAACATCAGAGTGTCTTGTCTCAACTGTAGGAAAGGATTTGCAATGCACAACATTTGCATACAGGTTAAGCTTGTGACGCAACTGCACATTTAAGGAAGTAGTCCCTTGAGGCCGATCCTCTATAGAGACCCAGTTTCCTTTGAGTGCTGTTCCATTCCGCTGGACAGAAGTGATAACATCATCAATTGAATCAGGACTGTTATCTGGATCACTTCCACTTAACTGGACATCTTCAAAGTCAATTGGTACCCCAGCACTGCGAAAGACATCTTGGATTCCTAAAATAAAAAAATAAAAAAAATAAATCATGAGCAAGACCTAAAGCAAAAAATCAAAGTTGTCTTTTGTTGCACTCATCAGCATTTATATAACATAAATATGAAAAACAAAATATATTTTTGATTGCTCAAAACTAAATCCCAAGTAAACCGACTTGACAATTACAATTTAAGAAAAATATAGCAACTTGATAAGCTCTATGGATTTGTTTTAACATGAAAGATATAATGAGAGCATATCAACTTGACAATTGCATTAGAAGTAAATCAGCATGTCATTTACATTTTATCAACTGGATAATTAAATTTGTCAATTTTTCAATTCACATAGAAACATGGATTAAGTTGTCAAATATTTCTCTGCTGACAACCCAAGATATGTTTTTACAACCAGGATGATCTTGCAATCCATTCATAGGGATTGTGTACCTACCATACAAAAAACTTACCAGTACCTGTGCCAATGTGAAGCTCGGTATGTAATTCACACTTTTCAAAGATTAGGCGATGCGATTAAACAACATTCCTGTGTAAGTCAAGCATCAATTCCTTCTTGAGAGAAGACATATTGCCTGATAAAATAACTGCCAAAACATGTGATTCTGTCATAGACCAATATTTACTAGAAAATTTAAAATGCATGAAAATGTATAAGGATGAAATTTTGTGGATAATTTGCATAGCTAGATCATCCTTCCATCTAAGAGTATCGGAGTCTGTCGGTGCGAAAACAAGAAACCCAGAACTATGTAGGTAGAAAGAATTTTTTTTAACTTGCAGTCTTCCAGTAACACTTTGTTTCTTCATTTTCTCTTGTCTTTTTCTTTCTTGTTTATGATTGGCTAGTTGTGATCCATGTTTCTTATAAAAACATTGCTATAATCTATAATAATTTGCTTTCTGACCCAAAAGCTTTTAGGTATGCTTTTTGTGCAATCTCACAAATTTTCAATGCCATTTTCAAGATTTCTACTACAAAAAGATTGTTCAAAGTAACAGTTAATTTTTAAGTAAATGTCAACATGGTTGATTAACTTGGTCAAAATCAATCTATGTATATTAAGTATGCTTACTTCCATAACACACCAAACAAGATAAACATGTGATGCTGTTCCTTCTAGATCATTAGATCAAGTATGGAGTAAATTTGACCTTACAACATGGGTTTGTTACCTTCTGACTATAATGTAACCATCACAGACTCAGGGTTGCTTCAAGGTTTTGTGATGTTTTCTGCTCGTTCCTTTTTTCTCATAGTGACTTACTTTCTACTAACTTCTAGCTTGTACTTACCATTAAATAACAACAACCTTCCAGATAAATGACATCTGATTTAATGGAAAGTCCAGGCATTTTGTAATGTAATTAACTATAAAGATGACTTTTAATGACTGTTGCCCCAGTCAAGGGTAACTAATAAATTTATGGTAAAGTAGTGAGGGCTTTGCTAAATGGGTTTTTTTTGTCTCCTTTTGTAAAATACTTAGTTTGCCACTTTGATGCAGAGAGAGTGGGGAATAAACATGATAATAATAACAGTGTTAATTAATGACAGACCAATTTGACAAACATGCTTTATTTTATCTGCATAGTACTTACGAGGAGTGGAAGAAAGAAAGTTGGAGATAATTAAAGTTAACATAACAGTCAATTGTCAAACTGAAACATAACATTACTTCATATGTGCTCTCAGCATAAAAACATCCTAAAGGCACATTTTAAGATCAATAATAATGAGCTACTCTGATGTAACTCAGAAATTAAACAGATGATACTTAGGAGGCCAAATCTATTAGCTCCTTTTGCCATAACAAACAGTACATAATTACAGAAATACAATTAATGGATGAAGTATCATAAAAACAGTACTCAACATGATCAGGCAATTTACCCCTCTAAATACAATGTTTAGCTGTCAAGAAGTAAAGAACAAGCACAACAATACTGCCCATTTAATTTATAACGCACTTGTTGCAACTACATTCTGGACAGCGACCACTGAATGACATGCATGGACATGGGGTATCACAAATGTTTTATTAAGCAATGAATAGAGTTTGTCATATACCATTGAATAGTTCTAGCCTACATTCGTGCCTATGCAAATGGCATTGCACAGGTATTTTGGTAATAATTTACAGCTAAAATTTTATTGGAACTTTATTTTGTGCAAGCCGAAACAAGAGGCCAATTCAGTGTCCTGATATTAAACTGCTTATCGAAGCATAAGGTGACTGCCACAAAATCAGAAAAATTGTCATGAATTCTTTCCATAACCAGATATCGATTTCCATCACTACAATCAACAGGTATACTGAAATGAGATGACTGTATGCTAAATACCATATCACGCTTTTCCCATTGTTTCCCCAACTATTACAGGAGGCTTCTAAGGCCATAAGCAGATACTCATTAGGAATAAATGGGGTGGATGGAAAATTTCTCTTATTATAATAAGTGGGAAGAGGTAGGTTTCTTAAATGTTTTTACACAATATCACAATATAATGAAGCATCCCGTTCTTAATAAATAAAGTTTTCACTCTTGCTTTGTGTTCTGCATTCACTTCCTTATGTTACAACAAGCTTTGTCATATGCATTTTGCATTTTTCTTTAAGTGCAGAAATATGGGCTTCATAAATCATTTCAACTGTAAACAAAATGGAATAAATGATTTCTCATGTTACTTAATACTTGACTGGATTGTTTGAGGCTCAAGAACAATAAACAGGGGGTCTGGAATAAGGACATCATGGGGGAACTTTTTTCAAAAAAAAAATAAATGTGAGGGGGAGAGGGAGGTTTATTGGGAACTCAAGAGTAGCCACTTATTCAAATTTATCTGCACTAGAAACGTTTGCTTTCTATTAGTTATAGTAACAATAATATCTGTTTCTACAAACAATAAGGTTTTCAATGGTGTATTATGACTGGGTAGTTTAAAGTCATGTTTTTAGAAAAAGCTATGTAGTTGAATCTTCTTAACTAAAGGTTTGATTATAATCAAGATGACTACAAGTGTTTTACCAATGTTTTGAGGTGACAAGGAAATTGTATTTCTTGGCATTCTTCCTCAATATTTAATTACAAATTTAATTAGGCAAGATGATGAAGGGAGTGACATGTTTATTGATGTATTTAAAGTTTGGATCAAGAGTTTTCTGATAGTGAGGATGTTAGTCCAGGAGACAGTGGAGTAGTTTAGGTAGCAACCTGGACTGAAAATTCGACTAAAATCCAAATCAAGGCTTCTCAAAATAAAGATAGAGCAACAATTGTTTGAGAACCAGAATCTAAAGAAGTGACTTTTCCATAAAATTTTCTTGGTTATATATACTGACTGTCTGCAAAGACAACAAACATTTAGGTCCTGCAACTTCAGCTATCTCAAGAACCAACAAACAAATGCTGGATGCTAACATCAGCTGATGAGATCCATTGTTATGTTGGATTCAAATTTACATGCCCACCGTGGATCTACGTGAAATAATAATGCATTGGTCTGGTGATAAAATTCTATGGGAGTTTTGGCATTGTAGATGTTGTGACTAAAGATATTTTTAAAAAGATTTCCCAATAAATTAATGTTAATGATCATCTTGCGTATGATTGCCAGCACCCAAATGGAGAAAAACTGCAGATGGTTAGGTTTGTATTGGACATTACAAACAAACAATGTCTTGTAAACTACAACCTGAAAAAAAAGATAACGAGTCATCGTTTCTTCATTGTCTTCATCGCTTCACCAAAGATGGATTAAGAAAATTTTGTGGGACGATGGGTTTCAGACTATGTATGCCTTTGTACATCTACAAAGTATGGTATCAAAATACATGACCCTGCAAATAGTAGCGATGGATATGTATGTGAGCTTGATAACTACATTTTGAAAAACCATTCACTTGCATTCACCTGCTTCTCCCAATTCCATGGCAAAATTTGCACTTCTGTACTGATGAATAGCTGTCTTCTTGGAGGAATCCTTTCTTGATGCTAATTTAATAACTTATCTTTATATTTCCACTATCATTCACGTCTATTCCTTCTCTCCATCATTCAATTGTTGTTTTAATAATTGCAGTGGCATAATGGTAGAGTTGTTGCTTTGCATAAGGAAGGTTGTATATAATATAAATCCATGACCGGACTTAAGACTTTAAAAATGGTACATTATGATTCCTTACTTGGCACTTGGCATTTATATGATACATTATGGAAGTTAAACTCACAGTGCTACCACCTACTGCAGCACTCACTGTGCTTGCATAGCTATGTGGCCCAAAGGCTAAAGAAACAGAGATGGCACCACCCTTCACACCAAAATAATGTGGGAAGGAAGTTTGACTTTTTGACATGTAGCTTTATCACTGATTCCAATCCATATGAACACCTTTGTCATCCAGCCACATGCTACCATGTCATATGCTTTGTAATAGTCTTCAAAGGCCACTGATAAATTAGTTCTGTGTGCTGTCTTTTTATCCATAATCATTGTAGCTATATCAAACTATAAGGATTTTTATGGCCAAGGGAATGCTACATTTTCATATCTGCAGACAATTGTTTCTTTTGAGTTTGCATGGAAAGTCACAATATCGTAAATTTCTTTGATTTTATCTATATAGGTAGGTATATCAGAATAACCCGTTGTGATGCAACCTAGCTTGACTTTGCATGGTTCCAAATTTGTGCACTGTGTGGGTGATTAAATCTTGGAAATGCAGTTTAGTTTGTGTTTCCTTGACCATAAAAATCTCTATTTAGAGATGCAGTCCATAAAATCCTATTCATTCACATGCTTCAAGTTTTGCAATGAACTTTGTAGATGTTATATAAAGAGAATTTGAAATATTGCCTTGTTAATACAAAAAATGTTTACATTGAATGATAAACAGAAAAACTTCTTCGTGTCATATAGATTAAGTTTCTGTCTACTCACTGTTGAAATGTTATAAAATTAAATCAATGCCCACACATTCTGTATGATCCTAAGATGATGCTTATCTGAATGGAATAAGCTTGATCCAGAAATAAGACTTGCTACTTCAATTACAGATTTTAAGACAAGGCTAGTATCCAAAATCCGCCCCCTGCAAAAATCTGTCTTTCGGATACATGATTCAATAGGACTTTCACATCTTACTGAGGGTTGGTCTCAGTAAACTGAATCTTCACAAGTTCTAACACAATTTCAGAGATACTATTAACCCAATGTGCCCTACTAACGATGGATTTGAGGATACGGAACACTTTTTGTTGCTTTGCCCCTCTTCTGAAGTACAACATAGAGTTCTTCTCTGTGGAGTCTCCCGTTTACTACGACTACATGGATATACCAATCTTTCAAACAAGTTGTTAATGCACATTTTACTGTATGGTGATAAAACTTTCCCAATGATCTCAATAAGGATATACTGCTATTAACACTCCGCTTTATCCATAAAACTGGTCGTTTTGATTAGAAATTTAATAACTCTGTAATAAGTCATGTGACCACCATGCCCCCACCTCTTAATATAAATGTTATGTATTTTTTTATAGTAGTGTAATGTAGTTTTATGTCTTTACATTTTCTAAGGCCACGGGGTAGACATAGTTATTGCTCCTCGTGACCCTGTTCTTGTAGTATTGTAAAGTCGATTGTAAGTGGTGTAATAGTAATATTTAGTAAAATGTAAAAAAAAATTAAAATAAAATCCCAAGATGATATGGTCTACACTTCACCTGACTGCGAATATCATTAAGTCAATATTTTAGTAATCTTCAGGTCTTACATTTGTTGTGACTTTCATAGATCAAATATATTCTGCACTTCAAATCCTAATAACAAATATTTAAGATATCGGAATCAATTCAAATGGAATAGCAAAAGGCAGTCTCTTTAATTTTGAAAATTTTCTGGCACAGCTAATATGAGTAGTAATTTAGTATTGCCATACTTTGTAACATGTAATGTTTGATGATTTTTTAATAGAATGAAATCTTTTCATAAATCAGTTCTTGGTTGCATCTTCAGAAATTTCTTGCTTCGTATACAATACACAATAAGACACAAAGTGATAAAATATATTATTAGGTTAATAGTACAACTAAGCCTAGTGTGGTACTACACCGATACTTTTCTATCACTGTGGACGATATTCAAATGGAGAAATAAAAAACCCTGTCCTCTTAACACTGTGTATAATATCTAAACCTGCAAGTGCACACTGAAGAGATTTCATCAAAAAGCCCTGCACATCTGGCAAAGGGCATAGAAGGTGGGTGGGGGTGCTATTTTTTGAAGAAAATTAACAGTTTTGAAATGCACACTTGAAATTTTGCCCCTGTACGACCGAGATATCATTGGAAAATGCCCCGCTCCGTAATTTAGGTTGACAAGTGTAGCGTCAGCTGAGTGCTACCTACGTAAACAAATTTATAAAACACAAGATCTAACGGCAACGAGTAGACTTCTGCAATTTCAGGACTGAATTATAGTAGTCAACTTCGTAATCTATCATTAACTCAACCCCTTCCTTGCACGTATAGATAAAAATGTGGCAAATTTGACTCTTCAACATCACACAGTCATAAACCATTCTCACCTGAAATTAGATCCGGGCCAATACCGTCTGCTGGTATAAGCGTTACAGCATGCCTTCCACCATATGTTGCATTGTTCCTAGGATCTATGTAAGACCTTGCTGGTACCCAGCTAAACTTTGCAAGATTTTGAAGCTGGCTGGATGCAAGATGTCCTTTGAAGCGTAGTGCGCTAACGAACTCGCGAGCACAACATGAGCTTACACCGACAAACTTTCCAGCCATGGTGACTTAAAAGACAAGTTTACTGCAACAGGACCAATATCGTGATAAGTAAACCACAATGAGGCAAACCGAAAGAGAGGCTAGCTGATGACAACAACATTTTGACCGTTACCGTTCATCCTCTATTGAATTATACAGAAGGCCTTCGAGTGTCTAGATCACTGCCTCTATTTATTGCAGTAGTTACTTATTAAAAATCATACATGTAGAGTCGGTGTTTATTCGATAGTGGCGCTTGTTTGAAACAATATAAAAAATTCTACTTTCTTGCTGGCAACTGTTTTCTTTGTTCAAATAGTAAGAGATGATTAATAAACAGAAGACATTTGTGAATGATATGGCACCAAATATTGTCAATCTCAACGAATTCGTCGTCATTTACAACAAAACTATTCAATTCGTCTACCTTAAGACTTTATAACCTCGGCTAGGGGATTATGCTTTTGCCAGGATTTGTTTATCTGCTGGTTTTCGTGTCTGTCCGTTCATTAGCAAGATAACTTATTAACTTGTGGATGCATTTTAACAGAATTTTATGTATTCAGAGACGGATTCAGACTAGTGGTCGTGATGCTGAAGCACTGGTCAGATTTTCAAACCCTCAAATTTCCTTACGTAACTTTGTGTTAGTATGATCATGAAACATAAAATTAACTTCTTATGTTTTGTATTTCAAATATTTGGCGAAAGCAGCAAACAACGACTCTGTTGCGTTGATACAGCGGTGATAATATTTGGCAGACTTGAAAAGAATACCACCAAACAATCATATTACAGAGTGAACGAGTATTTTTTCTTCATGAAATCCAATCATCTTTATGAAATTGGTAATATTCCAAGCACTATTGGGTCTGACAATTTGATAAACAAGTGAGTTTCAACCCAATCAAAGTTGTCGATTGAGCATCATTTTTTTCGAAAGAAGTAATGAACAGCCCGGGGATTTGAAATTACAACTGTTAACCAATAAAAATCTGGCTTCAAGCATTGCCAACCCAGCTTCGGCAAGCGCAAACACGAGACCATTGTCAAGTGTCAGCGAGAAGGTCGATGGTGGTAGAAGTTCAGCGAAATGTTGATTAAATTTTGGGAGTGACATGGATCACTGTCTGGATCCAGGAATTTTCTAAAGGATTGCTTGCCATTTACGACAATTTTTCTCATTTGCATTTGCATTTAACTTCAGAAAATTGATTGAGAAGAGCTATTACTAAAAATTTTAGATCTTTGGGAGGGTACTTAATCGAGTGAGGCGGTTATTGGAAAGTGGGCGCTAAATCGAGCATTTACGGTAACTGTTCCACTAATCTTTGATTTAATCAAATTGAACAGCGAGCCTAGAGGAGTCATACCTAGACGTAAACAATGCCATTAACACATGGTGAAAAAGGATAAATATCTGCCAAAATAGTATACAGTAAATAGGATCAAGATGAAATTTAAACTTTACTTAAGGAAAAACCAAAAAATATCATTATACCACTCCGCATAGGATGGACTGTTTAGAAGGTGCTTTAAAATATCAGAGTGACATTCCTTTGGCATAGGGCAAGAATTACAGAGTAACTGTTTGCTGGTTAAAATAGGATAAGAATTTTGATAATTCTTGCATTGAATGCACTGAATATTTACGTTGAAAGTCCATCTGCTAACGCGTAGGTGGGATGGAGTTCAGGGCTGTCCACAAACTAGACACGTAAAGTTTAGCTGTTTGTATTTGTGATACAATATGAAGGTTATAAGTTTACCTGATTGGAAAGTGACTTAATGGAAAGATTGGACTTAGATAACATGGGTGGCGGAACATATTCAGGGGCTCTTATAATGTCTGAGCAGTTCGCAACCAGAAAATCAAAACCAGTTTTACCTTGCATTCACTCAAATGCAAAATCTGAGCCATTGTTGTAGGCATCGCTGAAGGCTAATTCAATGTGATCTCCATATAAATGCTCTCCTCTGCATAATTATGCAGGGTATTTGCTTGCTTCATATCCAAATTTTCTGGGGGTAGGGTACCGCAGTCAAAGCCTATCACTTCAGTTTCATCCAAAAATATTTAGAGGTAAATTCAAAGCTTTGAGTTAGAAACATTTGTAAGTAACAACTGGAGAACTAATACAGCTTCTAGAACCTTCCAAACAGTGTACGTCTAGAACCTTGTACAAACCTTCCCAGTGCTGCAGGAACAATGCTAATGTAATATTTACATGAAGCTTCCAAAAAGTTCCATTTGATTCCATTTTGTTCTAAAAGTTTCTAGAATGTTCTACTGTACTCCATAGCATTCTATATTGTTAGGGAGAGTTCTACTGGCTTCTAGATGGATTTCTCAAACCTATATAAGCAGTTTCTTTCTAGGAATTTGATTACTTTGGTTTAAGATGAATATAATTAAGCTCTGATGGAATGTAGGCTCAGAGAAATATCTAAAGCTGTAAAGAGATTTTTTTAGTATGTTAGAGGATATACTTACGGAGTTTGCGTATCACAACCTAGTTGTTGAAGTTCTCCATCTAGCTCACTAATACCCTCTACTCGCCATTAAGAAACTTTATTAACCCTGCACGTATTTTGTGGACTATAGTGTTAAAGATACGACAAGTTTAACCACTTATTGTTCTATATCAGTTGCATAAAAATAGCAGTTAATTTTTGGACCTTACTGTAGAATTACTGAAACTACTGAAGCTTCGTATTCCTCGTGGTAATTTACTGGTTCATACATAAAACTGTAGATGATGAGAGAACTGGGATCCGATGTAACTGAACGATCATGTTAAAGGACCCCAACTTCTCAGATGCCCTCACCCACTTATACTCAGCAACGAACCACTTTCAGAGGAACAGAACCAAACTAGAAGACAATCTAGTCAAATTTGGATTAAAACTGAACGCAAAGAACTACAAAGCCATGAAGGGGAACGGCAAAAATGATGGCAAGCTGGAGGTTGGAAATAGCGACGTAGAAGAGGTGGAGAGTTTACATATCTTGGAGCGAATGTGACATAGGACGGCCGAGGCACAGTTGATATGAAGAAGAGAATAGACTTGGCCAATACGCAAATGAACTAGCTATCAAATACCTTGTAAGGCATAAGCAGAAAGACCAAAGCATCTCGCTTCAAGAGCTGTGTCTTGTCTGTCGTACTCTATGAATGTGAGACGTAAGAAGCTATTACTACGATGACCAGAAGCTTAAGAAACTCTGTTATTAAGATGAAGAAAAATTAGAAAAATTTATATTGCCTTGAAAATTTGCGACATTGCGCTAAAATCATACCTAAAAGTTTTTTTCGTCTGACACTCTTCAGAGTATGAAACGTCAGAAAGGAAAGTATATGTATACAGGTCGCACTTCTCAAAGATTGGGTGACAGGATCAAACAACATGTTCCAGCCACTGTACGGCAAGCATCAATCTCTCCTAGAGAACAGCCATCTCGCGCTTGCAAAGAGAAAATGACTGCCAAAACATGCAATTCTGCCATAGGCCAACATTTACTACAAAAGTCAGAAAAGTCAGGCGAAAAAAGCTTTTAAGTATGATTTTAGAGCAATGTCGCAAATTTTCAAGGCGATTTTCAAGTTTTGTACCACAAACAGATTTTTCAAATATCTAAATCTTCAATTTCTAGAAACGGGAGTATGGACTTAATTTCGCGCATGGCGTGAATATCACGAGCGGAAAATGGCCAACACTGCCTATATGAAGCTTAATGATATCGGTGGAGTAGACATGTCTAGACTTCAAAGTTCAACTAATTTCTTTGTGAGGAGATAAATTTCATAAGTTTAGCTAAATAATGTTAAATTTTCTCTGTAAATGGACTTGTAACTTTGACTTTGATCTGCCTGGCTTTTGTAACAAACTACGTTTAGATTGATCTGAAAATACTTAACTCCAATAAGGCAACGCTAGGCCCGGAGAAAAACTTTTAGTACCAAAAAACCAAAATATTTCAACCAAAGTAAGAAAATTTTAGTACCAAGTGCTGATCCAAGCTTCTTATATATATATAACAATCCGTATATCCACATTTTCTTGCTCTGGCTTCTACCAGGCCTGGCAGGCAGTGGAGATTTGGTACTTAGAAGGAATCCAATTAATGACAACATATTTTTTCAAGGGCTGGGAAAGCCTTCACAATTAGAAACCTTATTCGAACTAAAGATGAAATAATGAATACATCTAAGGCCCGTGCCATTAAAATTTTGGAGGAGGGTCGACCTCAAAGAGAAAGGAGAGTAGTATAATGAATGCATCGATTTTTACCGCGGTAAAATTTCATATTATTATACTACAAAATAATGGAGTGAATGCATATCCTATTATGAAAGTCAATACAGAGTATGCAATTATCTACCCATGTTTCCACAAAGTTTATTGCCTTTTAGAATATGCAATTTTGGCAACAATATTAAATGAACAAGAAGTCAGACGCTTATAGTAGGACCTCACCGGAACTTTTCGTGAAATCTGAAATCACGCAAAATATCGGTAAAACTTGTATAGATACAAAGATACTAAGTTCAAAGATTTATGGAAGGAAATTTATTCAATAATTTATTTTAAAAAAATAATCAGGCAAGCAGTAATCTTGAATCATGCTTGCCCAGGATGGATGAACATGACAGCCTATCATAGGGATATTTTTATGAGAACTGTGTTCCACAAACATTCAAAAGATGTTACAAACTGGAGATAAGACATCATCCATCTTTTGGTTCATCCATCGCAAATACTTTTCTGCTGTAGTGATAAGACAGAGCTCCAAAGTGATTGCAGACATAAATACTACTCAATTACTTTGCTAATCAAAAATGTTTTCGTGTACAATTTTCTTGTGCGCAGGCAAAAGAAGCCCTTGAAATATCCTTATAATCAACATTTTTGTTGTAGTGGATGTTCATTATTGCGAGCGAACCGCGTTTTTAGTGGTTGTGCCGATTCTCAGCCATATTCTCAAAGCAGAAAAGCTGTGCTCACAATTCAGACTGTCAGGGGTGGGGGTGCATTCAATTTTCAGGAGCTCAAAAAATTCAGATATTGGATTTCATCGCATTTCTTAATGGCTTTGGAAGGGTGTCGTGCCTGTCTTCAGGACTGACAGCTGACCATCTTATTTTTCACAGCATCATACCTTTTGTAACTCTTCTTCATTTGCCGTTCGTTTTGTTTGTCTTGTTTCGCATCTCACTTTCTATGTTTCGTTTACTCAAAAAGATCTTCTTTCCTCTCTAAACCGACAGTATATCTATCGAAAATGTGTTGCAATAATCATTCCACTAATACGATGTTTGCGATTTCAAAAAAATATTTTATTCCTAAATCATATGAGGCATTATATGCAAAGAAGGGGGTTGTCTCGACCCCCCTCTTCGGTACGGGCCTTCATTTGGGAAAAGTAACCGCAAACATTGTATTAGAGGTATGATGGAGCAGTTTATATAGAACATAGATGATGCACAGTATGGAAGATATGCTTCACAAACAGGTTTAGATAATGTTTACAAAAAGCAAACCAACATTCACAAATTTCTTGATTGTAGTGGGGCAAAACAATGGTTGAATTTTTTCTAAAATTCCACACTTGCCGCTCAAGACAGCATCCCTCCCAGCAATCATTCTATTGTCTTTCTTATGCAAGACTGACTTTGACCGACCGACGTCAATAGACCACGATAACTTTTCACGGCGACCGATTATTCTGGCTGCCACACCGAGAAATGCTGTCCCTAGCGGCAAGGCAAGTTGTATTTAATCCAAGTGCTCCCTAAATATGGTATGGAGCCTTAAATGGAGGAACGTTTATTAGAACAACAACAAGAGTTGATCCGCCGAGCCATGGGTGAGGATGAGGATCAAATTCGAGTCGGTTTGATAACGTGAGCCCCAACTTAAGTAATTTGCCCCCAATATACGTGCCCCAATATACGTGCAACAATAGTAACCTTAAATGGATATTTCCTGCTGAAAGCATTAAGAGAACACTATTACCTATATTGGGGGAGGGGGTGATCGCGGCCCCGCGACAATTTTTTTTGACAATGTGTTATTGACTCTTTTTAAGATAACGATAGTTCAATTAGTTGTGTCCACTTATTACTGTTCTGGATTATTGTAATCCTTTTAGGTGTTCGGTCTCCTGTCCTATTATCCAAACGCGTTGCTACTTATGTATTATTGTATTATAACACTATCATTTAAACTCATTATTGTAATGTTGATTTTAACCTGTAACTGATGATGGATGAGGTATATCCGAAACATGTCTTACAAACTTAAAAAATAATCTTGTTTATTGAATGTCCTACAAATCATATATCGCTGAAGAAATTTGGTATTACTACCCTTCTAAGCCATTGTTTTTGGAAAGGCAATTTTTTGCGCTACCGTTTCATCTTCTTTTTACGCCGACTTGCTCTAGAGAGAGCAATAAAAGTTATTTGCCGTTGCAGAGCCCTTTAAAGTCCAGACAGATCACTCGGAGTTCGGGTTGCAAAGTGAATATTCATGACTGTCTTCAACGAAACTTAGTCGCAAGTCCATATTAATGATTTCAAACATGACGATGCTGTGACCACTATTGTGCAAAAGATGTTCGCAACCATATTTGCACACTGGAGTATGAGGCTGTAAAGCCACATGTGTGGAATACGAATTGCCTACCATTTCTATGCTAGCGTAAGCTTTGAAACTTTGTAGTTGGTCTGCGTACATTTTGCTTCTGTGTAACACATAGTAACGACTTCTTTTAAAGGCACAGAGCAAGCATTGAAGGAGCCTCAAACTCTGTCATAGTTACGCACATTCTCTGGTGTACGACTGTAGCGCAACAAATAGATTGATTCCAGCATGGCTTAGTACTGGATGTAACAATACCTAGAAAAACGTGTAAGAATGATAACTGAAGGTGTTATTGTTTAAAACAAGAACAAAAATAGTTTGATTAGTTGAAGCCATGCCGATTTATCTAGGAATTGTTAGACAAGTTATTTGTAAGTAGACTAACTTTTCAATATCGTATATCAGTTGCAACTGCAAAATGATAATTTTTTCATCAACACTAATGGTGGGAGCTATGTAATTTGTATACCAGAGACATGGTTAGGACACAAGGCATTATGGTAAGACTTCCAAGACTTCCCTGTCTTTTTGCAAAACTTTTCCCGAGTTTCAAGTAAATTCATGCAATCTTTGCATATGTTAATAATTTGATATTATTATATGGTGTCCATGATTATAAGGCAACTACTTAAGTTTGAAAACCTTTTGCAAGGTCAATTTTTGAGGGAAGTATTCGTCTCATCAGAAATTACCTGGCTTATTTCGGAACATTTTGCCTTTTCATGGTTATGTGCCAAGTAAATTACTATTATTGTCACTTTTATTACTATTATTAAATTACTTGTCACTTAAAAGGCCATATTTTGGCTAGTCCTATCCATAACAATTCTTTGGCCAATTCTTACTTTTTCAATTGTTTTGTGCATGGCTGTCCAGCCTGGATATGCTTTTTGACCCTTTCCAAATATCACCTCACTTAATG
>JANTCA010055514.1:0-12050 GCA_024741275.1 Chironex yamaguchii
TATATATAGCTATAGATAAAGTTAAGAGAAAGGCTTACTTGTAAAATTAATAGTAGAGTGCAAGGATACTATGCTGTCTTCTGAGGGACCAACAATTGTTTAGTTGTTACGTTAATAAGAAGTGTCAACGGGTTAATTCATCATCGAAGACAAAGCTTTGTTTATGTTCTTTGGGTAGATTGTGTATTTCATTTTTTGTTGATTTAGCACGCCAAGATCTTTTCAAGCCTGGCAGTACCAGCTTTAGATAAATATTAGTATTATCAAGATAGTAATTAAAGTATAATACAATGAAAAGTCTTTATCAAAAATGTAGTAAATAAGTTATAAAAGTTGCCAAAGGAAAGACCAAATTAACACAAGAATTAGATAAGACATAGTGGTGCGGAAGACTGTTCGGAATTCAGGCATGGTTAATCTTGCGTTATCAGGAGGCTTTCATAAATGAGTAGATTGAATTCTGTCCAAGCAATGATGTTAAACTAGGACAGAGAGGAGGCGGTGTCGCGACCTACTAATGTGATCTTGAGCTGCGGAGATTATACGATTATCATGTACCCATGTGTTCAGGAATCCCACTTTAATTACCATCTCGATAATACCAGTGGAGTTTAAATCTTGTACTTAGACTGCCGGTGGCTGATAATGGCTCGGGTCAAAGAGCCGAAACGTTCGTTGGCTATTAAGTCCTTAATATATCATGCATTGGTCATGATAGTCTGTCCATAAAAGTACGTTCATTGTTGTTGTCCTTGTAATAAAATTCTTGATCAAGTTGTGTTTCCCTCCTAAAGTACCTATTTGTGTAGTTTGAAAATGCCGGAAGAACGTTGGAAGTGTAGATCTCCCATCAAACTGGAAATATTGTAACTAAAAAGTGTCAACTGATCAAATCCCTGAATGAACGGCGAAATACGAATCCTAGAGAATATTGGAAAGAAATAAACGTTTTTCAGAAACCAAAATTTTTGGCAGTTTATTTCATCTAGAGACAAATATTCTGACAGCCAGGAGATCTTAAATTAGCATAGTCCGCCTCTGTGCACGTATCCAATTAATGCCGGCCTATGACGTCTTCTTTTTAACTATACAACTAGACATGACAGTCAAATTCATGTGAATCCACTTGCGTTGATCTTTAAAACGGTGAATGTGTTATTTACACTAAGCTCGTTAATTGACACGCTGAGGGTAAATCGTTCCTTCCACTGTAACACCCAGGGACCGACTTGGCCTTTGCATCAAATTCCACTGCATCAGCTGTCGGTACGAGTTTTAAGTATGTTGTAAATACCTGCAAGTTTACATTTAATTTAGTGTTTCTTAAACGCAAGAGTTTCAATTTCCTCAAGGTTATTCGAAAGCGAGAGTGGTCCAGCATCTACACATATATTATATTGGCCAACGAATGTCAACTGTAGTACTTTACTACAATACGTTTGAAATGTTCAGAATGTATAATGATGTAAATTGTGTTCGAGTAAATAGTTAAGAACACCTGAAAACAAACACATTATTGTTCAAACTAACGTTAAAAGGGATTTCATTATTTGCGAACTGCTTGAATTTACTTCGACTTCTTTCATTAAACACACGCAAGTTTTCAACGTGATAGGAAATGGCTGCACCTTGCTTCAGGGTCAAACAAAATAGTAGACTTGTACTTGATTGATGTGTACATGCTTTTGTTCAAGAAATTAGACTATAAACATGAAATTGATGAAGGTTCGCACTTTGTACTGTCATCATTGTGGTAGTCTCTACCTATTTAAGACTAACCGTGAAACAGATAAAATTATTTACTTTGAGAGAACTTAAGCTTTTTGCAATATTATAAATTTACTTCTCAACAGGCTAAAATTACTTGATGAAATCCAAAATGTCAGTTATCGCCTGTCTATTTTCAGACTTGAGAAGATGGAAGTAAATGGCAAAGATCTTCGTGTAGTAAGAAATCTGTATTGGGATCAGACAGCAGCAGTGAGATTAGAGAATGAAATTGGAAAATGGAAGGAGATAAAGAGGGATGTTAGACAAGGCTGCGTGATGTCGCCAGATTTGTTCAATCTGTATAGTGAGAAGATCTTGAGACATTTGGATGAGGAGGTAGGTGTAGTGATTGATGGCGTAGAAGTGAATAATCTTAGATATGCACATGATATAGTGCTGATATAGAAGCTGATCTCCAAAAGCTACTAGTCACTAGTTGTGCAGGAGAGTGAGAACCAAGGGCTGACTCTGAATGCCAAAAAGACGATGACCATGGTAATAAGTGACGAGTCCATTGTACCCAAATGCAACATCAAAATCTATTATCAAGCAGTACAACAGGTGAGCAAGCTTTGCTATTTGGGCTCTTACATCACCTCAAATGGCCGATCTGCATACGACATAAAATGCCGGATAACAGAGGGAAAACAAGCATTTATGAAACTGGACAACATCTTGAAAAGCGAGAAGATATCATGGAACACTAGATACCGAATTCTGAAATCTCATGTATGGTCTGTAATGCTTTACGGTTAAGAGTCTTGGTCTATCATAACAAGCGTTTACGTAAGTTAAGGAGCGCAGAGACATGGTGTATCCGACGCATGATGAGAGTTGTGTGGTTTGACCATTTCAGTAACGATGAGATCTGGCGCAGAGCAAAAGCAATCGGTTCGAAACAGGACTTGATGCAGATGATCATAACTCGGCAATTATCATTCTTAGGCCACTTAGTCAGAAGTGAAGGACTAGAAAACACCATTCTTTCTGGTCAGTGTGCTGGACAAAGAACGAGAGGACGACCATGCTATAGCTTATCAGATAATGTGAAAAGATGGACTGGCAATACGATGGAAGATCTATTTGAAGTAATGGGTGATCGTTTGAGATAGAGGGTCATGATCGCTAACGCTGCTGGACAGTATGGCACTGGATGATGATGATTTTCATTCGAGAGGTCTCTTAGTTTAACGTCTTTTAAGTTCATACATCAACGTATTTTATGCAGAACATACAATCTACAATGAGCAACAATGGTCACGTTGTGCGCAGGAATCCATCACAAACGAAAATACAACTACTGAAAGCTGTTCAATAACTAAACATTAATCTAATCCAGCACTGAAAACTACATTGCTGGAATTTGTGTTCCTTTTTTGTCTGGCAAAGTCCCGCTGAAATACGTTGTACAACGTTATTCCACGCAGGACTAATTTTGCTTTTCTGTTATAAATCTTGTGCGAAATATAGATTTTCCTAATATCCTAGAAAGTTCTATTTTACTACCATTTAACAAATGTTAGACTATTAATAAAGAATGGTCATTATTGCTTTGCTAGTACCATGATTTCTTACAGAAAATACTACAGTTTAATAATCTAAATATCTTAATAATGTATGATGTTATGCAGTACGGTCATCTGTGCATCTGACTGTGAATAAACTTGAGATATGAATATTATCAATTTTGCTTTATTAACTGTAGTTTAAAATGTCCCTGTCTAGCATGCAGGCATCTAGCATGAAGATGTATCAATAAGCTTAAAATATTTAGAGAAGAAATGTTGTGTGTTTTCAGCTATTCTGTATGGTATTATCAAATTTTATCAATTGGTTTTACGTAAAAGAAATCAAAAGCTAAATTGACTAAAAGTTTTTTACATTTGACATTTTCTCTTTTCGATCATGTCATTATGCATGATCGATAACATAAGTTCTATTGCTTTAAAATTATAAATGGTAAATTTCTAATATAACAATTTCGTACATCTTAGCTGATAGATTATTGCTTTGATAAATCATACTGACGAGTGGAACATAACAAGTTGGTTTTAGTGTTTGCTTTTCAGTCCGAGTACATTGATTTCGAACACATATAAACTGTTTCAACACTCAATCTTTCCGATAATATTTTATCCTTACAACGGCTATATCCCCACTCAACTACTTTTATACTTGTATTTATAATGCATTTTGATGTTGTCATTTTGTTACATATTCAAACAGTAAACGCCATTAACGCTTTCATCGTTGCCTGAATGATGAGGTGGCATCATTTTAGACGCTACTGGTGTCTTGTGATACAGTAATAGAGCGTCTTCCCTCTTCCAAGTCACCAAAGCACAAATTATTTGTTATACGAGTCATCCAAGTTAGTTAGAGCTAGAAAAGAATTTAGAGAGTGCGGACTTCCGTTACGTCGGTTGACACACAACTGAATATGCAGAGCATCAGCTACAATATAGTGATAGTTGCATGTCTGTATCTTCAGTTGTTAGCGTACAGTGTTAAACTTCCTCAAGTCATCAAGTCTTTTATGTTGTAGATCGTAGTATCTAGAATGGTAGCAAGATTCCTATCAAACCTTTCACATTTATTGAGGATCTTACTCTGCCCAGGTTCTGGTCTTACTATCTTTGACTTGCATTAAGAAAGAAAGAAATTATAAGCTCCGTTTACCGCAATGATACAAATACTTCAAAGTGATCCAGAATCCAGGATTTGATCCGGGTCATCAACAAAAGAGACTTAACTTAAGCCACTCAGGAAATCTACATCCTTTAAAAATTTTAGAACGATAAGTTGAAACCTTTTTGAGTCGTTATGTTAACAAAAGTTAAAAACAAAACAAAAAAAAAGCAACAGATAAACAACGGCAAAAACCTAACGCTGCTTGGCGGAGGTATCCATTAACTACAGATTTAGAATTAGGAAATGAAATGATAGTTAATAAACAACAAACTGACCAGTATCATATAAAATTTGCAACCTTACGGTCTTTTTGGAGAGGAAAAGGAAGCATATGCGAATTCGCGAGCTAAAAGACCATAGTGTTGTGATAGAAATGAATGCTCATCTTTGATTTAAAGATCAGAGTGCTACATAACTTGTAGTCGAGTGACCGTGATATATGGGCAATAGGACATCAACAAATCCTTGTTTTTATCACCAATGTTCAGATAACGATTGTTAGCTATTTTGCAAACACATCCGTAGATAAAAGCAGTTAGAATAGGCAACCACAAAAATCGTGTAATGATCAACAGATTTTGAACGTTCATTATCTAAAGCCAGAGACGCAGTGTCTGAGTATAAGTAATGCAATAAAGAAGGTGTTATCAAGAAACACAAATGAATAAATTAAATGACCAGATTATCTCCGAATGGGACATACTACGGACAAAAATTCAGTGCTCAGCCAGACCATAATAATTCCCTCATAGCTGCAACAGGCTTTAATATCAAAACATAGTCATTTTCTTGATGATTAATCTTAGCACATTTTTAATAATGGAAGTGATCATTATCAAGCTCATTCAAAGCCAATTGCAAATCTTCCAATGCCTCTGAGCAAACTCTAAAGTAAAATTGCATCTCTTCTACTCGTTTAGAGTTGTAAGCGTTATGAGAAGTAATCATGGACCAAGGGACGTTAAATAACGTTAATGACGTTAAATATTGACAGAAGTAGTCACAAAACTGTCAGATTTCCAAACATAGAACTTAATGTTTTCAAATTTCGATGGTCCGAAAATTTCTAATTAGGTTAGCCCTTTAAAGTAGCTTTTCACACCGTACTAAGCTGACTGAACACAAGGAGTGTCCAATGTATCATTATGAAAATATCAGCTCCAATAGGCAACAAATTGCCCATCGAGATTAATGAATGAACGAATGAACGCAGGAAGTTTCAAAAGTACCCCCTGTATTCCAAATACAGGAGCGTCAGTTCATGTTATGAGCAAGGGGGAACTGACGGGAAAATTTGCCCCCGCAAAAATACGTTTTGCCCTGTAAACTAAGAAAAAGAAAAAACGTACTAGGTTTTTACAATTAGGCCGGAATGGATCATCATCAAACTTTTGCAATTGATAAATAAATAAAACTGCTACAAACTCCTAGCAGTACCAAAAAAACAACAAGAAGTCCTTTTTCTGTTTCACATTTAATATTTTAACAAACACGCAATATGGTCTACAGTCTGTTTGTTTAAATCAAGCCCACTTGTTCAGTAATATAAAATTTCATACCAAAATATATATAGGAGAGAACGTATCCTATAAAAGGATTGGATAAGAGTATACGTGAGCACCGTGTAATCCACCGCTTTACCACTTCTCGCACAAATTATAAAGCATGATCTGTCACTAATCCGTTTTCAGTCTCTCTCATTCAGGTGACACTGGGATGTTTTGTAAGGAGTTCGGTGATCAGAAAATACGATTTATAGGAAATATTTCACCGCTAGTTCGTTTTAATAAATACATGCACTATCTAACGAAGCTCAAGTTACGGGGAAAAATATATTTCAAGACATCGCGTTGAGATAACTCACCAATTAATTAGCTAGAAAAATTCTTCAGAAACCATTTGACGTCCTGTACACAGACCATATTGTCATCCCTTACCCATTTGAGCAAAGGAGTACGTCTAAACAATTATAAGACCTTTATTTGAATGACTACATTTCTATACATCAGTAGCATAGGGTGATAGTTTAAACCTCAGAAAATAGCCGATAAAGTCTTACTCAGTAAACCTGCAATGGCCATGCTATCGCCATTATGAAATATTCACAACTTACATTTGTCCCCTTAAGACAGAAAGGAATAGTTAAATAAATGACTACGCACTTCGTGACATGTCACTGTATTGTAGATATTTTGACATAGTTCTGTTGAGGTCAGTTTGCCAAAACACACTGGCAGTAATAGTTGTTCTATGATCGACGTTTACAATTGAATTCACAGAGGAAACAACAAGGAGATAAAGAGCGAATAATTAGGCATTGTTTCCAAGGATCAAGTTCGAATCATTCGAGATTACTCTATTCGCTTTTTTAGAGGATTTGAGGAGCAAAACTGTAAAGCAAAATAGAGTTAGATACATATTTATTCCTTGCTATTCAACCTAGTCTGTTGACCAAGAGTGGATGCTTTTTCAGAAAAGTCAAAATGTAACGTCAATACTCTCACTCACCTTGGTGTGTAAACTAATGGTTTGTTGACTATTGTGTGTTGAAATATCCTTGGAATCCCACCAACAAACAGATATGAGTTAATGCGCATAACTTGTGTTCCAATGCCGTTTATTAAAAGTCCTTTTTCTTCACTGTCAACTCTTAAAGACGTAAATCTATAGTTCCTTCTTATTTCTACCGAGTGCCATTCCAAATCATTTAGTTCATCACCTATATTTAACACCTTCCTCTTTGTTGAAGACGGCTGCCCCATTTGAACAGTTAACTGAAGACGGCCACGTAAAATGGTTAACTGTAGGAAATTGCTTGAGTTTTTGTGTGTCCTTCCGTCGTCAGCATAAAGAAGAAGGCAGTATAAACAGTTCGTCTTAAATCGAAACTGCAATCTAGCAACAGCTGAGGCATTCCATTCGTCATAAGCTATGAACGATTGCGATTTGTCAAGCAATGTCACACATCGAATTTCGGCTATTATTGACAAGATGGTAATGCTGGTATAGACAAGACCAATAGAGTGCATCTCTATCATATGATAGTAAAAGTTGTTTTAAAATATAAAATCTGAAACAGCAGACCTTCCTCACAAACATGAAACGATCTAGCCATCCTTTATGCAAAAACAGTATCAGATATTTTTGATTCATGAAAAATATCCATTCCAAGGTGATCCATCGATGAACTAAACTTGAAATCAGTTCCAAATATTCTATTCTTTTGATTCAATTGATTTAATTCCAAATCTTCCTACTCCTGCAATAAAAATCCACGGACGCTTTCCATCGAAGGCTTCAGTTTTTTCTCCCTGCCTTGGTGATAATAATACAATCTAGCGTGGTAATTTGTTTTTTAAATCGAACACACATCAACTAATAATTAAAGAGGTGGAACTGTCATTGCTCGTTTTTACAATTCTGGAATACATTAAAGCACCTGCCAAATCCATCGGTTAAAGCCATTAATTTTCTTACTCAAGTCTCTCATCTCCAAAAAGGGACATGTAATTAAGTTTTATTTGTTTGTTGACCAGAACCAATAATTCTTAGAAATATTTAGAATTCAAAGTAAACGTCCCTCTTACTCATATGTCGCTTTCAGGTCAAATTCCATTTCATGTGTTCTTCCGCTGTTGCAATAAGTCGAAATAATCAGACATTTCAAGGCGTTCCTATATTACATTAACTGTTGTAGGGTTGTCGAGATTCGCTGTCCAGCTTCCAATCTAACCTGCTTAAAACAAGACTGCTTCACAGTATCTAAAAGGATAAAAATATATACAAAAATACACTTAAAGTACGAGTAATAAACTCAAAGAAATAAAAGACATCATCCCTTACTATTATAGTTAGCGAGCATAACCCAATAAGATTCATATCAATCTCACGAGGACTGCCAAAGATTTGATTATATTGACAACCCCGAAAGCAATTGGTCGTAGCAAATCCTCTAAGCTGTGTTGAGCCTGTCTTTGATCTCCAGTTTTATAGAACAACAAGGCACAGTACGACACAGTGTTAATTTGTTAAAACCACTCTCTAGGATTGACAAGCCATTGAATGTTAATCAAAGTAGTCCCAATCCGAAAATATTACGGTTAATTAAAACATCATTACCTCGCGTTTCCTTTAAATCATGATGAAATTCTATTGCTAGTCAAAGCTATGAAAATTTCTACGATATTGTCGCCTTACTGCCTGTTTTGTACTTTGAGAATACTCAAGGATGTTCCCCGGGGATGAAGATGTAGTTACATATTATATCAGATAAGAATCGTTTTTCTCTCGCGCATTCAGCCTGATTGAAATCTTGTTGACGGTTTCTGGCGCAGAACACAAGACTTCGAAGTACCAAGCTGAGACAATTCCAGCATATAATGAGCGAAAGGCAGTCACTGGAACAAAAAGTCAAATAGTTTACCTTGTTTTCATTCTGTTCTTAAGCTGATGACCTACATAAATTGTGCTGTCTGCTGTTAATGCCACAAGACGTGTGATATAAGGCAGAGTACAACAGAAAAGTTTAAATAAATAACGTTCACTTATAATAAACGTTAATCTTTGCCACGTACATCAATGTTTTTAATATAGATTATCCTTGCACTCGAGAACAGGTTGTCAAAAGAATAAAGTAATGTTAATTTGCTGAATTCTTAAAAAATTAGTGTAGATGTTGGAAAAATGAAAATATATGCAATGAAAGAAAGTTAATTAAATGTTTGTTTATATTCATGAAATTGGAAGGAAATGTCAATTAATATATGACGGCGGTAATTTAGGGTATATAATTGACCTGATCTAAGGTAGCTCCTAAAATCCATCGAGGTTAACAAGAAAAATGAACCGCAATCTGTAGACAGCAAATATTGGAAGAGAAGTAAAGTTTGTAAGGGATAACAAACATTAAAACGACAAGACCTGAATCTTGTAAGCAGTTTTTAATTGCAAGAAGCGTTGTGGAAGCAAATAATATTTAAAATCGTAATAAACCCTTATTCTTATAGTTTGCAAATGCAAATAGAGTTTATGTACAAAGTGAAGTAAATTTAGAGCTGATAACTTCAATATATATGTTGTTGTTAATGTGTATACGTAAGACAGGTACGGAGAAAGCAAGGAGTTTAATTTGCTATTTAAGCAACGGATACATAGCTCCAGCAAAAATTGTCTGATGGCAGAAGTCAGAGATTACATCAACGCTGCTTCTTTGGTGGCAAACATTCATGCATGAACGTACGAAGAGTGCAGTGCCTGTCATTTCAATTACCTTTCTAAGCCACATCTTCATTGAAAAAATTCTTAATACTACAGAAAACATTAGCATAGCCATTTTGAACTGACAACTGGAAGCTAATCGCGATAACAGTAATCTTTTAATGACAACCACAGTTTGAATTTTGCTAAATCAATTAACAAGAAGATGGAATTACCAAACCAGAGCGCTCCCTGTGAAGGTCAACAAGCCTTCTCCGAGCTACAATAATTAGGTGTCTGTTCGTTAAAGTTGCTGTATACGTCTTTCTCGACGTCTGTAAAGCAACAACAGTTGACAGCTAGATTGTCTATTTGCTTCGAACTTAAAATCTCGCTTAATTAGGCTATAAAACGTCCTTTCAGATGGTATTTTGTTGTCAATTGCTATGACTGCTCACTATACGTTTGCCGATGCAACTAGATAGTCGCTTTCAGAGCTGATTTCTACGGTTAAGCAAACTACAAGCTATTAAATCAAAATAACTTCAAAAAAAATCAATAACAGAAGACTTGTTTGTGAATTTGTTTTTACTATTACAAAACTGCAGCAGTAAACAGAAAAAGCAACCCAAATTTCCTCTGTTAATTCATACAAAATTGCAATTAAGACTGAGACGGTAATAAACCAGATTCATGATCGTATGCCATTTTAAAGCTTACTACAAAAGAAACAAAGCATACTGACATTTAAAAGACAAAATATTAATTATGTTTATTCCGTTAGTAAGTCAGGCAAGATTGTCTGTGATTTGAAAGATTGTTAAATATTATCTAACGAAAATTCCTACTGGTACTAAACTTAAAAAACATCTCATCTATAAAGCTGACAATGATCATAACAATTTGAATACAGTAACGAACAACAATGCTAAATTTGTAGTATTAGATGTAACCGGAATTGACTAGTAAAAGATGAAACAATAATGGGTCGATAGAAATACTGAAAGAAAATATGCAAAGGAATAATATGAGAAGAATGAAAGAGTGAGACATTTTTTTGAATGACTAAGGACTAGTTAAACAGACAGACTGGAATAACAAATACCTTCTGTCCACAAGGGTTGGGTTAATGCCCCTTAATGTCAACCACCTCCAACACCTCCAACGTAGATGAAATACAAGGTAGCTTTAGCAGACACAGACAAAGGATTATTTCGCGTTGCAAGACGGGCCATTTAGTAGATGCTTACATATAGTGCAGTCACATGGCTTAGGTATGCGTGCTGAAATGATGCCGATATGTCTAGGTATATATTGCTTAATTCTATCAATCAAACTTTGGGACGTTTAGCCTACGAACCTAGCTATAAGGCTAGAATATTTGTAAATTAAGGTACTTCTCGGTGTCGTAGGCAGCACTTCCATTTGAATTTATAAAATTCTTGCTTGTACCATAAATGAGTGGCAGAGTTCAGCAATGGAATACTCACACAAAACCCCTTATTCGATTTTGAAGGCGAAAGAGAGTATTACTATGAGTTCAAGGAGGTTAACGTTGCGCATAGTTTTGTCTGGCATCAAGTTTATTCTTTTGAATTCACATCAGACATCGGGTTAAGTTATTTTATACAGGAAGAATTGTGATAAGCTCAAGTTCAGGCTCGAAGTTTAACAGAAAGCAAGTCGATGCTGCCCTTTGAACTAGTTTTTTAATTAAGTTGACTATTTTAATGCTGGATTAACAATCGATTCACTAGAAATTCACTACAATATAAAATAAGGGCTTTTACTGGAATATTTTAGAATAAAAGCAACAGATGACACTTATATCTGCTATTGACTTAACTGGTGTCCCTTTTACAGGTAAACGGATGAAGGCCTACGAATTTTCTACTTTTAAATGCAATATATGCTTTTAACAAATTGTTATCATAAGAGCTTGCTGTTTGCTTTATCCTCAATCGGTTTTGTATTATACTACAATTTCAGCATTTTACTTTAATAGGCATCAGTGATAACAAGTCATATTTCTATAAACGTACGGGCACTTATATGAAGAACAGTAAGATTCGTCAGTAAGCCGCGGTATATATTACCAAAATGGCCACTCTAGGATTTTAGTTCCATATTGAAGTAGAAGGGTTGTCGTGTTTGAAGAACTAAAGTAAAATTATGATTATGATCACTGGCCGTCAAACTCTGGACTCATTTCTGAGGCCTATCCTGCTGAGTCAAGCAGCTCAATAGCAGTGATCGGAAAGCTATTACACATTCAACAGCGACCCAATCCACCCCTGTCATTGAGTCTATCAGTGTACCCAATCCACCCCTGTCATTGAGTCTATCAGTGTACCCAATCCACCCCTGTCATTGAGTCTATCAGTGTACCCAAT
>JANTCA010055514.1:12150-57828 GCA_024741275.1 Chironex yamaguchii
CCACCCCTGTCATTGAGTCTATCAGTGTACACGCTTTACAAGTTTCATGTGTTTTATGCTTACAAGGCATACATTAATCACTGTTTGCACTAGTTCTACGTAAAAAACGACATTGTGGTCTTGCGCTATGAACAGAAGTAAAGGTATAATTATGACTTCCGGTACGTCGAGCTTGGGTAGTACGACTGCAAATCTGACACCTTTTCTAAAGAGTTAAACAGCTCAATAGGAATGCTCAAAAGACCATTCGCCATTCAACCCTGATCTTCCATCCCAGTTATTGGGGGTCTGTCTGTTGGTGCATACGTTTGACAAACTGGGATCTTACGCAGTTTAATAACCAATAAAAAATGCCAAGTTTAAATTGACAGGCTTGCTTCAATTTCACAAGCATGACATTTGATACAGGCAGTTATCACTTCTATAGCATGGCAAGTAACAATAAAGAAGCGAGAAATTATGATAGCAAAACTAAAGCTAAGGTGTGAATGCAAGACTGCAAAGAAACGTTTGAGATTCTAAGTTTTTGTGTTGGTCAAAGACAACGGAAAATGTTGGGCGGGTTCTTATCCAGAAATTAATGAGAAACATCTGTTTTGCTGTATTTTTGTCTGACTTAACAAATTTTTAACTTTTGGCTACGCCTATCTATCTGAGGAGTAACTAGGTATAAACTACTGGAGCAAAAGGCTGAGACAAAGAAATTTTCAGTACTGTGATAAGTGGTACTCAGTATCCTTTGTAGACAAAGTTTGCTTGTTAGTATGGCTTAGGGCGTTTTTAAGGAACACTTGTATCATAACTAGATCAACCCTAATAGGATTTGCCATTTTGAACTATTATTTTATTAGTTGACAACAATCTGAGTATAAAATAATGCAAACCGATCCAACTCATAAACTAAATCAATCTAATTAACTTATTGCCATCAAGAAATGAGCCATCAGTTTCAAAAGTGCTACCTTGACAATTCATTATAATCACAAAAAATGTTTGTGTACCCAAATTTATTGTAACAATGGAAATAAATCTGAACTCGTTCATTTCATTTATTTAGGACGGTAGGCTCGTGAGTCCAAAGGACTGCTTTTTAGGGTGACGTGTAAAAATATTTACTATATTTTAAATCAAAAGAATTAAACAAAAAATACAATGTTTTTTAAAATATAAAATGAAATAAATAATACGACTAGACTGAGAGAAGCAAATTGCTCTTCAGCCTACATTTAAAGATGCCAGGGGGTGCGGTGGGTGTGCTTGTTTGACATCCAATGTCTGTTTATTTCAAGTATTAGCACCCTGGAAAGATATAACTTTCTACCCATTACAATTTGTCATCCTTTGAATCAGGACATTTGCAGTAGCACCGTGCAAATTCAGATTGATATTCTGCTCAGAGTTTTTTTAAATAGATTTGAAAGGTAGCCGGGTGCAAGTTCTGATAATGTTTTGTATGTAATAGTAGCTGTCTTGCTTCTTATCATATTGGCGAAGCTTGGCCAGTTTAGTTTCTTGAAATTTGCGACGGATGTATCATAGCTGCTATTGGTGACAATTCTTGTAGCTCGATTGTGCAATTTTTGTAAGGATCGCGATCGGGTTTCACTGCAGCCTTCTATAACAAAACAGCAGCAGCGGAAATGTGGCTCTACGATCCCATGGTACAATTTGATCAAAATATCCTTAGGTACGACTTTTTTAGCATATTTCAAAAACCCGAAAGCAAGAGATATTTTATCACGTAATAATTTTGTGCTTTGATAAATATTTTTTCTTTTTTTAACGAATTCAATTTCAGTGCCGTAACAAATAATAAGGTCTGTACTTTATTGCCAGCAATATTTTTTAGGCTTTGTCGAGAACCCAAAACCCTTACCTGTGTCTTTATGAGATTTAGTGATTTTTCCCCTGTAACATTTCCTTCAGCCGATCACTGTTAAGTGTATCATTTAGATCGTCGATAATCTTTGCAGAATGCGGAATACTTGTTATCGGCAAACATTGTCAAATTGCATTTACGGAGAGGTTGGGAGATCGCTAATATAAATTAGGAAAAGTAGGAGACCAAGACCTGAACCCTGTAGCACTCCGTAATCAACCTTTTGTAAACAGGAGGATGTACCATTTACCTTGAATGCTCATTACCATCTACCCCATATTTCGTATGTTTTGCAATTTAAGTCTGATGATCAACTGCATCAAAAGCTTTCTTCAGGTCAATTAAAGCCATTGATATATATTCTGCATTATCAATATTTACATACCAATAGTCAGTGTAACTTAAAAAGCAAGTAACTGCAGAGTGTAAAGATCTGAAGTCAGATTGTTTTGAAAAAAGGTTGTTTGTGTCCTTAAAGATTAGGTTGTGGCATATTTATTGACTTACAAAAGGCTTTCGACACAGTTAATCATAGTATTTTGCTTTCAAAACTTGAATACTATAGTGTTCGTGGGTGTGCTCTTGAGTGGTTTAAATCATATCCTTCTGATAGAAAACAAAATGTTTCTGTTAATGGCAGTAATTCTAATTTATGTACAGTTACTTGTAGTGTACCACAAGGTTCTGTACTGGGTCCATTACTTTCTGTCATATACATAAATGATCTACCAAATGCTTCTAGGAAACTTGCTTTTTTATCTCTTTGCTGATGATACAACTATCTACTATGAATCTAAAGATTTATCTGATTTGATTAAAATAGTAAATAAAGAGCTGATATCAGTAAAGAAATATCATTAAACATTGATAAAACTAACTATATTATCTTTCTCCATATGTCAATATTCCATTTGAATCAACTCTGAAAATAGGGAAGAAACATATGAAAAGAGTTAAGTTCGTTAAGCTCTTAGGCGTCCGTCTAGATGAGCAACTAAGCTGGAAATACCATCTCAGTGAACTCTCCGAAAACTAGCTAGAACATGTGGAATCTTTTTCAAAATTAGGCACTTACTCCCATTAGATGTTTTAATTTGCCTCTAGAATGCTTTGTTCCTGTACTTCTTAAAATATGGTATTATTGTTTTGGATCAAACATATGCATCATACAGTGATCCCATTTTCAAATTACAGAAAAAAGCTGTCAGAGCTATCTCATTTAAGTCTCGCATGTCCCCCTCTCTTCCAATCTTTAGGGATCTTAAGCTTTTTATAATTTCCGAGATTTTTGAACTCCATCTATTAACTTTTGTTTTTGATTCTGTTATTACAACCTCACCTAGCTGCTTTCATGACTTTTTCTTAATCAGCTCTTCTGTTCATCAATATTCCACAAAACAGGCTAGTCGAAGTGATTTATATATTTTCCGGAAAAAGAGTCTTCAATACGGCCTAAAATCAACTCGCTATCTTGGTGCTAAACTCTGGAATACATTGCCCCATGAAATTCGAACTGCTCCATCCAAAACATCATTGAAATCAAAACTGAAAATTTATTTATTGAACAAGGTCTCCTGATAAATCTAAGTGATACTGAAATGAAAAATTATTTAAATTTAAATAAATTTACGTAATATCTTAGAGTAGGAGGGCGACTCTCCTCGATTAGTTTACCTATTGGGAGAGTTCCTCCTTTAAGTAATTCCCTGCATGCAGTTTATTTAATTATACTTATATATTGTGTCAATTTCCTTGTAATATTGTATTAATTTTTCTCTATCAACATTATTTCAGTAAATTGTTTGTTTGTACTTTTAGAATAATAAATTGTATGTAGAGAATTTAAATTATATATGAACTGAACTGTCCAAGTATTTGTTAACCTGTTGATAAAGACGTTTTTTCAATATTCTTGACACGAAAGGGAGAACCGACATAGGTCTGTGGTTATAGTGATCATCGTTTTGGCCGCTTGTGAATATAGGGGCAACCATTTCAATCGTCCATGAATAGGGAAAGTTTCCAGTTGCTAAGGAAAGATTGAAAATCTCACAAAGAGAATATGCTATAACAGGGAGATCGACTTTCAGGAAGAAACTAAAATTAACATCAGTACCAAATCCCATCGATTTTTAAATTAAATTTGCGTAAAGCCTTTGCTGTTTGAAAAATGCTTATCGGTCAGAAATGATACTGAATTTTTTTGTGATTAACTGAGTATTTGTTTTCTAAAAGAGCATTTTTCTTGAAGAATTTTGAACATTTAGATCACAAGTCCTGTTTACGAAACCTATCGCGACTGGCTGATAACTTCCAAAAATCTTTTGCTAGCCAAGAGGAAAATCTATTGGACACCATTCTATTTCACATAGGAGTATGCTTTTCCAAAATAAATGAAAATACAGACCAGTACTCAACAATAACATTAATGTCGTCTGTATTGGTAAGAATACCCTTCGAACCAACCAATGGCATGTCGTTCAAAAACTCGGCTTTTTGGAAATTATTCATACTCCTTGTTGAAATAATACTATGCTGCTTTTTCAGAGAACCACGCAATTTTTGTGACACCATAGGCCAAGTAATGGCCGCTCAGGTCAATATGGTGAACGTCAGATACTGCGACATTTGATTTGTTTGTAGTAGCGACATGGTCTATTAAAGTGGGTGTGGTAGCAGTTATATCGTAAAGAGTTTCAAGCATACTGTATAAAAACACTACGTGGCAAGAATGAAGTAACTCGTGCATTTGAAATTTTAGGAGTCAAACCTAGCTTACCAGTCATGAGCAAAGCAGCTCATATGAGTAAATTTCATGTAACTCCTTAATGATCAATTTTCTCAGTTACATTACCAAGGACACGAAAATATAACCAAGGATAAAAGATTGATTTTACAATTCAGCTTGTTTGCCACACCTTGTCCACATCTAGATAGTATGTTA
Source organism: Chironex yamaguchii (assembly GCA_024741275.1). Lineage (NCBI taxonomy): Eukaryota > Metazoa > Cnidaria > Cubozoa > Chirodropida > Chirodropidae > Chironex > Chironex yamaguchii. Next base: position 16,974 of record JANTCA010055514.1, read on the forward strand.
AGGTTGCATTAATTGTCAGGCTATTCAAGTACAATGCAGCAGTAAATTTACCTAAGAACTATCCAATGTATCATCTCAGGTTTGTTGCCCATGGCTTTGGTAACGTCCAATTTATGAGTTGTGCATTTTTTGTACTGTACAAGATGTCGTGCAAACGAAAGAATATTTGAGATAACTTGCTAAATTTCCCTTGAGAAATGATCGTTGGAATATTTTACAAAACTTTCATGCAGCTCACCGTTTCATAGACATGTAATAGACATGTAATTGCGAATATATTCATTAAAAGTGACATTAGTCAGATAACAAGAAGGAAAGTATGTAACTGGATATTTAAATATCGTTTCATGTCCACATTGAAAAATTTCTTGACACATGGGAGCCTCATAGGAAGAAGTTATGATTGTTTTATCAGATTCTTTTCATAGTTCAAGATGGTGCAAAGTTTCACCGGATTAAACTACGTTATTGCTATGTATTGCGGTTGTTCATGAATCATCGAATAGACGATTGAACAGATTTAGTTTAAGTTGCCTAAAACAATTTTTGAGTAAGTCAGAAACCAGAAAGCCCACAGTGAGCTGTAAACAGTAAGAGGTCAGTGAAGACGTGATCTAAACGACGACTCTGAATGAATAGCAAGATTAAGGATTTATGGACAAACTCAAAATATATCAAGATACCTACTTTTCATCGTGGAACAAAAAGGTGTTGACTACAATTAAAATAGATATCCTTTGATCAACTTTGCATTTTGCCACGTATGCTAGCTCGTCTGAATACCAATTGCAAGTGAGACCCATCCAGGGCGCAACAAATCTAAGATAGCTAAAGAATGGTCAATGGCAGCGTGATCATTGTTCGTTGTTGAGAAGAAATATTAGGGCTTTAAACTGGATTGATTTCTCAAAAGTTTAGCAAAAACCTTTCTAACAAGACAGCAATGTTTTCTCAAGTCGGAGGTACTGGTTGTGCTAACAAAACCATTTCGATTTAAAAAGTCAAAACAGGTCTTCAAATACACCTTGGTGCAGAACCACACACGCACACGCAAGCACACACACACACACACACACACACACAAATCCGAAACCCAGTGGCTTTTAATGGGGACATTTATTAAGAACTTCAATTGCAATGAAAGTAATAACATAGCTGTCACGTGCTAAACCGTCGATTGTTTCTCTTATACTTATAGATATCATACTAGGGTCTCTGTCAACTGTTTTCTTCTTATCCCACGGAAATTCGGGGTTGTTAGTCCAACTGTGGTCTGCAAGTTTCCAACAATATCTCTCGAAAATTCTAGTCGTCTATTATAGTTTGTTTAATGAATTTTTTTTTTTTTTGCTTTCGAGACTGCCTAGGATGATTCAGATGATCAAATTACGCAGAGGAAGGCAACTGATATTAAGTTATCAACGAAGCAAAATTTGTTAGCAAGCTTTCTATTTAACGACATGTGACGAAAAGGAGGACGTTGTCCCACTTGCCCGGAACAACAGCGGATCATCATTCAAAACTCATTCTTTAGGTAAGGGCTTCAAAGAACACTAGCAGGATATAGAGCACCAAATTACTTGTCGATGAGCCCCGAGAGGTCTTTAAAAATGAATAATATTTATTGTAAACATATCACAACGTCCGTAATACTGAACGCTGTGAAACACAAGACGATTCACATAAATGCCAACAAAAGCATGGGAACATTGAATACAAAAAATAGAAATACGTAAACTGGTCCACTTACTTTCCGGGACATTTAATAATTATTAATTCTTTATTGTAAATCATTCAAGTAATTTTCCTGTGGCTAAGGTGTATCCAAGACAACGTTTATTTCGTTGTTTGTCGCAAATCAAGGAACGCCTTGGTGACTCAAATCCTAAAGTTTGGGAAAGATTTGCCTACCTTAATCGTCCTACAACAGAAATCGAAAGTGTTTAGAAAAAGAAGGGTCAAGTTTCTATTGCAGTAAGCTTGTCAGACATCTTTAAATTGATTATAAATATTGTTTACTTAATCCCCTAATGACATAATATGGGAAAATAGTTGTGGAAGGAATAGCTGTTACTTAAGATGCTTTGGTCATGCTTGACATCTTCATTTAGTTTCTGCATTAAAATAGCAACATCCATTATAGGTCTTCAGTGTTAGGTTTTTATCAGTTAGTTTATGGTTCAATTACACAGAAGCGGTGCTAGCGGCCAAAACATGATGTGCCGACAATACTAGAATATCTTAAGTGCCTACGATATCGAAAATATTGTCGACCGATTTTTAATTTCCATTCCTATCAATTTTATATGTTTAGTTTATCAATAAATAGACACAAAGAATTATCGTTTTAATTAAATACTCGAACTAAATATAATATACTTTATCATAAATGCAATCAATTACAGGGATTTCGAAGTAGAGCGTATTGGCAAACAAATCGTAAACTATTACAACGGCCTATTGCAGCAACTAAATGAATCGTGGAAATATAACAGTGTCTAGCTATTTAATCTTATTTGGTGTCTTTCACATTCTGATATAATGCGATTGGACGACAGCTTTCAAGGCAGTCTTCAGACAACAGTTTTCTATCTTCTTTTCAAGTGCCGAAATATTTTTCTCTTTCTATATTTGGCTGGCGACGGGGTGTCATTAGGAATTTAAGGGGGCAGCTACCCCCATGACTCCCCACAGCGCCATCCCTAGCATTACCGATTTTCCTCTTCCACTAGTTCTATCATTCGAAGATTGTCAGAAAATCAAAATGAGAAAAAAGCTTCCAACTCTTTAGAATTTCAGGAGCAAGGAATCTCGATGTGTGACAAAACAACGGGAATAAGGGTTGTTGCGTTACTTTATCTATAGGCTAATCATTGTCATCTCTACACATGCACAGACCAGATACCTTGCGAAGATAGAAGGTGTATGTATGTTTTAATGTCAAATCAATTCTATTATTTCAAACTACACCTTGGCACTATTTCCATTGTAAATGACAGCTTCATTTTCTGTATTTTTCCAAAATTGCACAAACGTCTGTAAAGATTGATTTGGCAAATTTATATTTTAAAAGATTTCCTCTGCTCTCCTAACAAATGCAAGCCATAATTTAATATCAAGCATTTTTTTATCTTTTTAAATTTATCATATACAATTTTGTCAATAAAGACAATTAGATTAAATCCTAGTGTCTGCATGCAAGTGTTCAAACTTCCTGTTTGCTTCTTCTTTATCAAAGACGTAGTTATCTGAAACTTACAGGCAAATGTTTCTTAAAATTCTCAAATGAGCTCAACAAGGTTGACTTACATGTAAACTGTGATTCTATTTGCTTCTTGAAAAACGTGACACTTCATAATGAAGTAGATAAACTGTATTATATCCAAAAGCGTATATCAATTGATTAATGTTTGTTTCCTGCTTATAAGGACTTTGCTTCATTGAAAAATGAGGAATCCGTCGTAATTAGTAGTGGCTGGATGTTCTTGCTTTCACTTTCAGGAATGAGCAGTCGTATTCTAAGTTTAAAAAGACAATTATTACACCAACAAAATCAAAATAATAACTATAATGTGAGGACATGTTTATTTGGTTTGGAAAAGAATTTTCCTCATTAACTTTGTTTAGTTAGTAAGATATCCCAAATAATGAGACAAAATACTCTTTTTTTCAATCAATTCCTTCACCAATCTGGCAATGTTCAATTTCATTTGACTGATCTTTGTGGACGCTTGACAGCAACAGGTGATAATACGTATTCGGTGTCATGGTGATGCACACGTGTGATTTTAGGCGTCGTTGAGCTACAAAATCCCTTTCAGACGAAGCTACACTCATCGGAGCACAAACAATATCAGAAATAACTTTATGACATCTAGGATCACATTTTGGACTAAAGGATCTGCATTAAATAGCGAAAATGTTGATTCCATCTTAGTGACTTGCTTGACTTCTGGTATTTACTCTTGCATCAGCGTCGGGAGAAGTTTCAACTGTGCAGACAATTCACGTAATCTGCTTCAGTCAATTTATGAGAAATTATGCTGCATTATTTATAGTTGGAGAATGTTCCACCAACAAGTGGTTCTTCTTCACAGTTAGCAAAAAATGGTAAATTCACACGAGACACGTATTTGCAAAAGATTCAATTGTTCCCTTGTCAATTAGTAGGGTGCTCAAGGATACCTCTGAAAAACAAATTTTAGACATAATCGTACTTTTTGGTCTTTTCTCGTGCCCGTCATCTGATCAAAAGAGGCATCTTTAATTTTCTTCTCATATGAGTGAAAAGTTCTGCTCTCATTACAACATGGAGCATAAAAGATGTTTCTTCCTCTGTAGAAATATTTTCTAGCACAAGGGAACAGTTTGCTTCTATTGACTGGTCTTCTCCTACAGGACTCAGTAAAGATGAAACCAAAAATGTATTGACAGTGGCATCTGATCAATTGATAGGCTTTCCTACCTAGATTCTTCTCTTTACTCTTTGTTATCTCAAAGAAACCAGCTTGACAAAATTCCTTACAAATAACATCGGCTATTTGACCAACTCCAGTTTTCAGCTGTAAACACTTTAGCTATCTTTGCTTCCCCTGTTGGTGCATCTTAAAGATCTTTTCCATGCTTTCTTAATGTTTGCTCTGCATGAGGCACATCTCCTTCTCAAATCGTTCTTCCTGGATTGACTGCTCAAATCGTATAAAAACAAGCAAATCTTGAAATTTCTCTTGATGGAAAATTAGTGAGTGTTATTGTTTTTCACGAAGTTTATTGATTTTCTTGTTCTAACGTCTTTGCATTTATCAATATCTCCCCCCGCTTCGTATCATAGAACCCGAGGAGTAAAGGTATACATAATAATCATGGACTCTCAATGTTTTCAGCTTGTTAGATTATCTATTACAATTCGATCTTTTATACAGATTCAAAACTAAAGGATGTTTCTATTTAACGTGGTTTAAATCAATGTTAATATGTAATATATAACGCAAACAAGGTAATTGGAATCTTAACTTTGTTCACGGATAAGTCTAAAATTATACACTTAGTTCCATGGAATAAAAGCAAAAGTAATTAAAGGATTAATATTTTGCGGAACGTGTTTCCCGTAGCAAAAAGAATCCACGTCCGATTTAAATTGTAGTCATTATAGTAGATGCCATGCTAGAAATCGAAAATGCTAGGAACACTTTTCTGAAAATATTTACCTTAGAAAGAGCTGTCTATTCAAAAAGTTAGTTAAAAACTATTATCTTGGTTAAACAAATATTTAGCATAATGTACGACCAATCTTCTTCAAAAGAAATATATGCTGTTTTGAACAGCGATGTTTCTTCACCTTATACTTTACGTGCTATGAATATTAATTTGATGTTGCTATATTGTCGAACTTAACCATTAATTAAATTTGTACTGATGCATTATGCCACATTGTGGTCTGGCATTACAATGAATAGCACTCATTTGGCAGTGTGATACTAAATCTCACTATTTACGCTTCCTCTTCCACGCTCATCACCCTTTTTTCCGACGTCTGTAGCATATTTCATAATTAAATTTGAAAACACAGAGAGTAAGGAAATTGATTTTGTGAAAGAGACATTGAGCCATAATCAGTACTTTTTTACAGAAAAGAAAAGTAACACTATAAGGTCATATTTAAGCCTGTTGCGAGGTTAAAGACATGAGCAGTTAAATTAAATTTAAATTATACGTGACTTTCAAAGTAAACGTCATTTGAATTCGAGATCACTTAAAACTGAGGGTAGTCTATTTTTATTTCGATTACTGTTATACACGTGTTGGAGTCCCGCGAATTTCTCTTTCAGCGAAAGGAATCGGAAATTGCACTGCCTCTATATGATGACGGCCGAGTGGCTATTTGATTTCACTAGCAAGAGCGTAATTCCACTGGCGTAATTAACTATTAAACTAAACAGATATTATATGCTACAATTGCATGCTATTTCTATGTGTCATTAAACTCTGACATTAGAATTAATATCATTCAGGCAACAATTTGTCAATCGAAAATGCAAAACTATAAATTGGTACAGACAAACATAATCAAAATTTATAAACGAGTATTGTGTTATCTCTTAATACATCTTTCGTTGTCTTCAAAGTAAACTATCGATTCAACGGGAACTCGAGAAACACAGCTTTTATTATGAAGGGTAGGCGTTATGATTAACTCAAGACCCAAAAGGACGAAATAAATAGAGCTAACATTTATTTACTTTCCTGTCCTGCAAGGTTACTCTTAAGACTTATATTGAACTGTAATTCATGTTAATTTAGTACATCACAAACGTATGTCTCTTATTATGTATAACAATAGTTGTTGTTCATTATTCAATATTGCTAACTCTTTTAAGATATTTGAAATTTACTTTCGCAAGACTCCTTTCTTATTCTCATTGATCCGACATTAGAAGCAGCAAGTTGAGCTCAAAATTTCTAAGCGGCGACTTTATCCATTATTTTACCTATAATAACCATGCTCACATGTTCCTTTATTTTTGAAAACCTCACCTTTTAGAGGAATTTCAGTTACTACATTTTATGAAAGGCAATACGCCTAATTTCCCCATAGTTACTTTGGTTAAATAAGGACTTATGGTTTGTTGAACATGTCTTCTCACAAAATAAACATTTTAAAGACTGCTCGGTCGATAAATGTACGAGAAGTCATAGGATTAAATATTTTGGGTAATGTACGTCGAGTAATGTAATAGAAAATGATAATATAAAAAGTGTGCTCATAAGAGTTACAAGAGCTGCAAAGAATTTGATATCTAAATTGTCTTGATTCAGGGCCATTATTACTGGTTTTATGGGATCTAAAGCTTCCTATGATATAACTAAGTTTAGTTAAAATCATATTGCAATGAGTATTTGATTACTCTCAGGTGCTTAATACGGGGGTGCTTATTAATCTCTAGATTTTTTCTCCACACTTTCTAGACTTTATTAAGACCCCCCGATTTATTAATTTAAGGCAGGCGAAGTGTAAAAGCCCCCATGTCATTTGTATGTTGGCGCAATGTTTATGTTTTACTAGCTGGAAAAGATACCATGACATTGTATTCATAATTTTAGATTTTTAGTATTAAATTATTACCTTTGAAATGTTATCAAGAGTAGTCAAAAGTTTTCATGTGCTGAAAGAGGAAAGTGGACTTTAGAAGGAAAAGAAGTGCTGAGACCGCAGTTGTGTGCGAAATGCTAGTTGAAATATAAAGCTCAGATAGAATACCCCCCTTACCTCGTTTGTCAGTCACAAAAAATGTTCTAACACCATTTATTAAGACCCCCTTGCATCCACTACTCTACGTTAGTTATCTGATTTCAAGGAATTTGTCACGGTAGGCATTAAGTCAGCTACGACAGCAATGTATAGTTTTTAGAAACAAACGATAAAGACCTTAGTCACGGATAGCATTGTTGCCAGTTACAAAGCTAGAAAATACAGTCAAAATTCGTGACCTGTTTAGGCTGTCATGTTGTTCGGTGCTGTAGTTTTGTATTAAGTAAAGAGACCTCGATGTATCTTTAAAACCTAGATGATGATACAAGTATAGAAACGAAGTATGTCCGTGAAACCTTTAATAAAAGTCACTTTGAAAGCAAAGCAAATATAACTAACAGTCTTAAACAATCGCATTAAAATATGCATGAAATTTGATTAGGAGAAAAGCTAGGTATATGCAAGTGAAGGGTACTTAGATAACTCAGCTGAAGCGATTCCTTTAAATTTATTTACCTTGCGTCATGCTTACCTTATATTACCATACAGAAAACAACCATATTTTCACAAATTCATGCAGCGGATTAATCGTACCATCATCAGGCAATATTTTACTTTACTATTGAGATATAGTTGTAAAATACACTTGTTTTCCTAATATGATAATACACATCAAACAAATGAAAATAGTTCCACGTCCCTGTAACAAAGTACTTGCAGCGCTAAAACTATGTGTCCTGGATCCTAAAAGATGTTTAGAATACGATGTTCACTACTCTTCATATAGTAAACATACTCTGCTGTAAGTGAAAAATTAACAACATTTGCCCCATTTAAGGAAGATACCCTAACGCCTTCCGTTACAGCACATTGCAATAACTATGATTTATAATTAAGACTTTGCAAATATCAATATATGTTTACTATCAAGCATCTTAGATATTATAGCGAAACGTTTTCGCTCAGCAGATATGCATTCAACACTTACTTGCACACATTTGATAACATGGGCTTAATTTGCTCTACCAGACCAAATTCTATCCGACAGGAGGTAGATGTTAGTCATTTTCTACTGAGATCATTCAAAGCTTTGTTGACATATATCAGGGGAGATCAAGATCTAGATAGAAAAGGACGTAATCAAGAACTACCAACTAAATCTTAAACCTATACATTTCGGCTAGATGGTTCAAGGCACACACTGATGCTTACTGTACAACCTTCACAGTTCATCAATGAGAGAACTGGAAAGAACTCTTGAAGTAACGAAAATGCACTATACTTTCAAACACTTATCCACAGTTCTTAGAAGAGCTGTATTTGGGACCTAAAGCCCAAGAAAACACATCTCGTGTCTTAAATCAAAGAAAGATATAAGTAAGTTTTCATCTCAATAAGTAAACAACGATTTACCACAGTAGATTGACTTTACCACAAACCGTTAATCAGAATGCATAAATTTGTGTTCCAAACAGCATTTAGTTTTTCCAGCCACCAGGGCAGCCAAATTCAAAATACTGTCTGTCAACACTGACGCCATTTTCTTGTTTAGCTTCTGTTCACTCTTTTTTTATCAGGTACCCACAGCAGTACTGTCTGACCGACCACAGCTATTCTGATGTACACCAAAAGTAGCGTAAGAGGTGTTTTGTTGTGATTAACAAGCGTCGCTGAATAAATATAAGGGAAATGTTGACCGTGTATGCTTGCAATAAGCAACGTGGCTGCTCAGCAAGTATTAACGAAAATAATGAAACACAAGAAATTTTAAAAGTTTAGATCTAAAACTCGACAAGTTTTTGTATACAAAATTCCCAAGGCCAACAAAATACGTCAAAATTATGCATTGACCTTCTCACTCTGAAATGTCCTGTTATGTTGTTTAACAAATTGCTCCCTATTAGAAGAGGTTTTGATATTGCTCAAGAAAATATTATTTATAGAGAGGGGTGCGTATAATGTTTTTCTCCTTACGAAGATAATTACTGATTTCTCTCTCCATTAGCACAAAGAGTAAAAACACGTCATTGAAAACAGGAAAGTTATTCGGATACGCTATCGTTCAACGCTTTCTTGTAATTTTTTCTCAAAATGTCGCCATATTTATAGACTGACATTAACTCCTGCTGAACACGGCTAATATTCGACATAATGTAATATTAACACTAATGATAAAATAACAACATCAAACACTTGAGCAATGCAAAATGTAGCGTTGCTAATTTGTAAGAAGTTAGTAGAACACGAAATAAGTAGTAACAGCAAAATACTACTTTTGACTGGTAGCTCTGTCTGTTTACCACACGAAGCGAGCAGAAGGTCAAAATTAACTCGTAATGTCAGCAGTCTAGTTTCCCACATCGCTTTATTTTTAGAGGAAAAGATGACAAACTGCATATCGAAAAAGTCTCTTTGTTTAATGTTATTGATTGACAGTTAGACAATTGTAATGTGTATTTAACGAAATATCAGCTGCATAGTTGTTAATTGGAATTATCTAGTTACTAATAACAGTATGCGACGAGGTATGAGTTGATGCTTTTATCTCTTGTTGTCATATTGTTTTGTCAAACAAATAGTGAACAGATTTGTGTACAACTTTCGAAACATGGCTATTTCATAAACCTTGCACGCATTGCCGAATATGTTTTTTCACTAACACTGCCAGTGAAGTAAATTTTTATAAGCACACGCTTTCACTACTCTTCTTTTCAAACTTATCTAAGTTTATACTGCATGTTTAAACTTAGATAAGCATCACTTCGCAGGATAGTGTCTATATCGCTACTCATATATCAAATAGGTTTTTATCAGTCACAGCTTTTGTTACGAATATACTGAATAAGTGTACTATTTGTAGGATAAACTATCATTTCTCATGGAGTAGTTACGTTGTTTATTTGCTTTCCACGTCAGCTAACATAAAGTAATATAATGGTTGCTATGTAATTTCACGAAGGATTCGTTATTATGTCCGGAGAAAACATTTGACAATGGCGATACAACGTTAACTGCACTAATGGACGAAACACTATTTTACTTTGACCTAAGAATAAGTAAATAGTAGACTGAAACTGAAATCAAAATTCGAAACAACGTAACTGACATATTTGACTATATTATCTGTACTGCAAATCTGAACGAAAATTGAGAGTTAAACCCTGAGCATTTTTGTAAAATAGATATTCTATACATTTCCCTATTGACGACGATAAACTGGACAAGAAACGAATTACATTTATATACTATGATATACATTGTATCTCAATGAGCACATTTTAACAGTGAAAACTTAAATAAAAAAGTTATTGATATTACTTGTGCCATTTTAAACTACATTTTGCACCTCTCAAATAAATACCTTACGGACACTCTGCTTGTTGTCGATTACGAAAGATTATTTTATGAATGACCTCTTTCGTCTCTGTCTAAATAAATCTGGATGATGCTATTCCTGTTAATCTCATCTGCTCTTGAAGCACAGACTTATGCAGGTTTTTTTATACCATACCGTGTATTTGATAATATATGTGATTACGTGGAAGCAAATAATGACCTACTATTGCATTGAGGCAAATTAGCAGTTATCTATAACGTAGCTAACCTAGCTGTTAATCTCAGAGTTTCTTACTGAATTCTACTATTAAAGGTTTCTGAACAATTTACATGACAGCACTACACACAGGGGAGCAAGTGCGCTTAAGCTTTTTGCTAATGATATAGACAGACAAATATAAAACTCCAATTTTTTAAACATACCTATCCAAATATGTCTTCGGCAGCTACTGACATGCTTTCACTACTAATTGCGACCTCTAATATCCGTTTTAACGAAACGTTTTTGCCTTCCTTTGCTTTATCAATTCTTCTAAAGTAATTTAAACCTACATTCACCACAAGGTAAACTGTACAAATTCCAGCCAATGCCTGCCGTGAGAGGAAAGAAATTTTCTCAGTTGCACAGTGGAAATGCAGAGTTGACTACTTGCAATGTACCATCGTACACTCTTCCATCGCAAGACACCTTGTAACATGTGACTTCAAAGAAATAAACCCACCTGCCAACCATTTGAAGTAGCAATCACCTGCACCAAAGTCTTGAGTTCTTCAGGGAAATTGCTATCTTTGTTCTTGTGGGAAACCGTGCCGTTAATGATGCAATTAAAGAGCTCAAAGGAGCGGTTAAAATGATTGCAACCAATCAATATGAAAATACCATACCCGACAAAATCAAAGTAAAGTGTCTGGGTACACAACATAGAAACAAATTTGAGAATTGAAATAATGTGACCATTTCATAACCTTCTTCTCTTTTGGCTAAACGTATACTGTCAGCTAGACTTTCCTTCTGAATATTCGTAAATCTAGAGAAGTAAACCATAACAGTATTACATCTGGCTCAAAATGCTATCTTAATTAATACTGTGAATTTTAAAATAGTTTCTTTTGTACTGTGTAGTTGATTTAGTCTTTATTTTCAACTGAAATCTTAGCAAAGTCAACTCTTAACTAACAAAATGCTGACCAAAAAAGGCGAAATTAAAAGTTCGCTTAGGAACTTGTTCTATATTGATGTTTACTGAACGTTTTCCAAAAATAGGATAAATTTTCTTTCGTTATCCTTCAGCAAAGCGAATGTAAAATAAAAACTGGGCATGACAAATAGTCGAAATGACATGTAGGTAATATTGGTATAATTTTGATGTCTCAAATTTCAGCAACATGTTTTCAGCCTTGGATATTCTAATTAAGCCTGCCATAAGTAAGTGAGAGACTAATACGCACAAGTCATCCCAGCTATGAATTACCCTAGGAGTGAACGACTTATGGATTGATATCACAGCAGACCTGACTCAGTTACGAAAACGCCGTTCAAATACAACTTGGTTTGATGTAGTAGTTATAGTTAAGAGGCAACAACATGATGGAAAGTACAGTAACATTTGACCAACAATTAAGTGGTGTGCTCAGCTCTCACTTTGTCGCTTTTTAGGGTTGATCTTCAGGCTTAAAACAACATATTAGATTCCATTTACTATGAGAAATATATTTGTAATTGATATGGCAGGTGGCAAACATAGTCTACTTATGAATATTATGAAAAATACTCTGAATTATCGCCGTAAGTAGTAAAAGTCATTAACAGCAGATATGTCTAATATTTTATGAAGGATTCTCTTTGGAATCAAAGAAAATGTCCTAACCTGATTTCCACAAACCTGCAGAAACAAACTAGACCGTTTAGAGCAAATTTACCTTTCAACACCACAAGGCTAATTTTACTGATAAATCTTGAAAATTTTGCAAAATATGCAATATAGCAAAGTTCACGAAAAGATTTAATTAAGGATACGTAACACATTTTACTTATTTACTTCACGTGGTGATCAGGTGGTGGTCCGCACATTGCTGACATGAGGAATGATGTGCCCCCGACTCTGAGTGAACCTGGGAAAAATTAAGATTATTGCAACTTCAGCAAACATATGTAAAACTAGAATAATGAAAAGATTTTCTAGACTTTACTCGTCTACCAGATTCTGGGAAAAACGTACGAAGTAGTTTTTTCTGTTTCCGTAATAATTCAAGTCGCTGAATTTTGGTTTATCAGACCACTACTTTGAAGACTTAAACAGATATCACAAGCGATTGGCAAAGTGCATAAGTATTACAAACTTTCTCGAAAAACAATGTCGAGATCGGCTTTGGGTAAATAACGTCAAACGTAAAGGTGTTATCTCGAAAGGAAATTGTAGATGATTAAATCAAGGCCGGCACAAGACGATGGATTTCTATATATATGGCTCGAGAAAGCAATTGATAATGACATTACAAAAGTGGCATGGACGTTGGATCGTTGTATCGCCAAATAGAGCAACAATAAATATGTACTTAATTGATTTTTGTAACACTTTAGTTTTCGTTTGAACATTTATCAATATTGCACATAATGAAATACTGCAATCTTGAACAGTCGAGTGATACGTCCACATAGGCATGGTGAAAGCTCCATAAAAGAAAAACAAAATATATTGGTAGGTTTACATCAGGGTACATGAAACCTTCAATTCCTTTACTTTATAATTTTTAGAAATGCTTTACATAATCGAAAGAAATGTATGTGCAATAGACATGTTACACTTCATTTCCTGAAAACAAAGCAGAAAAACTATCATTCTCTGATTTATTTTTCACAAAACACACGAGACCGTAATTACCAGGTGATAACCAAAGAGATCGTTATATCCATTCTTTCATGCATGTCCGCTAGACGCAATTTAAAGTGATAGGTTTCCTATAACTCAAGCAAAAGTCACATCGCTTAGCGATTTTGCAAGACGATTCATACCGGCAGCCAACAATGGAAAGCAATCGTTAAGAGCCGCTGTATATCAAAATGGCAACAGTTTTACTGTGAGGAAATGAGGTGTTGTAAACCCTTTGCTGCTAGAAGCGAATTTGTTTAATAATGATATCCCAATGGCTAATTCTTAGACAATTGTCAATTGCCTGACGGGAAAAAGAAATGAACTTTTCTTCAAGACAATACTGGAAACCAAGATGTTGCTTTCTATAAACCTCTACACAAAATTTTCTTACGATTGCCTTAAAATCGCGCAAGTGAAGATTCTGCCTTAGAAATCCCATGATTGGGGACATCCATTGACTTCTTCCAAAATGCTCAACTATATTTGTCACTTTCTTTATAACATCTTTCCCTGTTTTTTTCCTATTTTTAGCTTCTACTAAATAAAACTATCAGCTTTGGTAATTAAATTGATTTTTTCTATCATATTATCATACATTGCTATCTAAAGTTATCTGCATTACATTATATTACATTACATTGCATTGGTTCCCATTCGGTACAAAACTCCGTTATTCATTACGTCATAGTACTCAGAAAATCTCCGTCAAAGTAGTGAAATTTTACAAATCTTATTATTTCTCTGACAACATAGTGGAAGGAAAATGTATGGTCTTTTCTGATTATCTTTAAAACGACGGCCAGTTAATAACGTCTGTTTTCAATTGGAGGCTTCCTTCCCCACTTTAAATTACAATTTTCTTTATTTGATATAAAAGTCATGGTTCGCGTTATACTGTCGGAAGGCAATTAAATATTTACGTTTTGACCCCATAGCTAGATATTCCAACATAAACAGAATCAAATCGGTCAACCATGTACTGACAAAGTTATCTGAATCAAATCCTCGAATTTTCCAACTCCTTTTAACATGAATTATATTATGCTGCAATGCCAATTTACTTGTGTACACTTGCCGACAAGATTATACTTATTCGTTTTCAAAGGAAAAACTCAGGGTATCTTACATGAAATTGCTTTTCTGATATCTTATCCCTAGGAATATTTACGAGCCATTTATTTTTTATATTAATGCAAGCTTCAGCACAACTGAAAGGCCTCTGAGTGGATGCAAGCTGGTAAGCAGAAAGGAGATACCTTGATCTTTAGATTTTTATAAAATGGTTTTCATCGACACTTTTAATTTACTTCAATATTAAAGTATTGTAACTGTTTAGATAAAAAGATCAAATATGGCTTAAATCAATAAGTTGGGCTTAAAGCAGGTAAGATCTACACATGCTTCTGATTGTTTTCAAGTAGCTGCACCGACATATTTTTTTTCAAAATAATTGAACAGCTGACTCTTTGCTGGTGTTAAAGTGATTTTGGTAATCATTCTAATTCTAATTCTATTCATTTAATGCCAATTTTGCTGTAAAATTTTGAATTTGTTTTGCAGGGCAAATTAATTAGAAAATCAAATACTAAATTCCACTCCGTAACATAATAATGAGTACAGAAACAAGCACTACACAAAAACAGAGATAAACACTACACAGAAACACAGTATCGATGCACTAATGAGTAGAAAAGGAAATTGAGAATGACTCTGAATCCTTTTTTCTTTTTTGTTATTCCTTGGCGAGCCAACTTCAATTTTCCTTATGAAGAATGTGACAATGCAATATCGTCGTATAAATACTTTGAATATCTCTAGGTGGATTTCTTGCTTATTCCATTATGAAAGCGAGACAGTTCAAAGATGTCACTAGGAAAACGTTCCTTTCAAAAATTTTCTTCTACAAATTATATGGATATGAGCTGTCTGAGTGATGTTCCAGTTTGGTAAAACAAAAAAAAATTAAAAAGAATTATGTAAACAAGTGTATGATCGTACAAACCTATAAAGTAGGGGCTGCAAGTTTTAATCCGCGTCACCACAAACATTATACCATTTGTGAGAGAAAGTAACATAAGTTTACTCTCATAAAGAGCTCACATCCTGGTAAATTCTTTCACCCTAGCATGGGAAGCAGTTTTGATTGGTAACGAGTATGTTACAAAAAATTGAGGTGTAAAAAGATCGGCACTACGGAAAATACTTCAAGTGATCTTAACTTCTTTTAAGAATAGAGTATGAACATAAAGATTTCAGTGTGTTTGGGGTCTTTCCATGTTTTCGAAACAATAGCGAAAAAGGTGTCCTAACTCTCGTTGACAATTTTGACATGAATAGAGAAAGCTTTGATACAAATTCTACTGTCAGAAAAACTAGTTTTGTCAATGAGGACAATTATGCGTGTTTACGTGTGACTTACAAGTTACGTTATGTTATTTTTAACTAAAAAACAAACTTGGTATGAATAACCAAGGAAATATAGCAACATCACAGCATATTAGTAGCTATATTTCCTAGCTATAGTATATCATATTAAAAGCTATGCGAGTTCAAAATCATCAGGCGACAAAGTTCATGAAACGTAATATAAAATAGGTCTACCATTTAAATCATTTCAGTGGATGTGTTGGGATTAAATAATGCATTTTTCATCACCAAATGTGACCTGGAACATATATGGGAAGGTAATAAAGCACAGAAATTTACGCTGATGACGGTTTATTTAAGAAAAAGGCTATGCTGCTGTAGTGTTCTTAGTATCGAAAATCAGCCTTTGGAACTCAAAGAGTACCAGGAATCTAGTTGTTATAAGAATATACAGCGCAGTCAGTGAGGTTGATCATCAACCGTTGATGGATTATGTCTAGTTACAAAAACGTGCATTAGATTGTTACATAATTATCATGAAATAAAACAAGATCGAATTCTTTAACAATCAAGACATGTTAATGATTAGAAGCGTTGGAGACACACCTTTCATCTTGTAACCTTTGATATGATCGGATGTAGACATGATCAATAATGAATGCTTGTAGATATGTAGTTCGGATGCAGTCTTGTAAAAAATGCGTGTACTTTCACTTGTCATATGCTTCTTTACTTAGCCATGAGCACCAAGTTTGAATAAATATCGCGCTAATACAATTTTAGCATTGTATAGAGGTCAGACTTTCTTAATATAATTCAATCCTCATTTTCCTAATCGTAAAATAAGTAATAAGTTACTTGAAGTTCTTATTTCAGAATATTAAGTAACTTATTATAAACGTAGTTCCCAACTTATCATTGACAGCTAAATCTATGTGAACTTTGTTAATGGCATGGGTAAAATTATTAATATCGTGTTAAAATTTACCTTAAAGTGTGCTAACGTATATTCGTAAATCAAATTTAGTCTGACGCTTTGATAAAACCAGAGGAAAATAAATTAAAATGCAACAGCAAAAAGTATCACATATAATAAGTTTCGTTACTGGTTAATCCTAAAAAATACGGCTGGTGCATAAAATGGCTACATTAGTTTCCAGACTTGAGCATAGACTACAGACTCGATAAACAAAATATGACGTACTTTCTATGTTGTACCTGAAATATACCAACATAGCAAACACAGTAATCTATTTACTTATGTTATCCATGAGTGGAGGACTCCCTCAATACCTCATAATGCTTCACTTACTAGTAATATTTATCAGCGCATGAATGTGTTTACTGAGTAACATGTTCGATGATTGAATTCTTCAAAAGAACATTATATGCCTGATAAGCGCCATTTAGGTCAAAATTCAATGCAGTTTTCTAACGAGTACCTTCACAACTTCTGTGACGAGAGGGAATCGTTGTCCATAGACTAGATTCATGAAATCTAGAATAATTATTTTGCCAGAATAAAACCTTGGACAAAAAGAATTTCCAACTAAGAGTAGACTAGTCTAAAAAATCGTATTGCCCTAATGAGCTATACAGAACATGATCAAGTCTATGGTACCACAACACAAAACAAGTCATTTCAAAGTTTCCGAAATGCGGCAAAGTTTTAATACACAAAAATAACGTCCGGATACGAAGGTTGGAAACTTAAAATACTTACATTTAGTGCTAAATATGCAGCTGATTGCAGTGAAATAGCTTGAAAATTGTTACTTTGCTTTTGGAAGTTTGAGTTTTGGTTGCAAATGTAAGCTTTAAGTTCCATTAAATCATTCTCGACGTGTTAGCTCTTTTTCCTTCCTTCTTACTCAGGTATTTGAAAGGCAGTCAACCAATACCCT
Source organism: Chironex yamaguchii (assembly GCA_024741275.1). Classification (NCBI taxonomy): domain Eukaryota; kingdom Metazoa; phylum Cnidaria; class Cubozoa; order Chirodropida; family Chirodropidae; genus Chironex; species Chironex yamaguchii. Next base: position 34,703 of record JANTCA010055514.1, read on the forward strand.
GAAGCCTGGAAAGTATCTGCCTTTGCACAGCAGCTGTGGCAAAGACTAGCCAAGCTCTACTAAAGCCGTACTTACGTATTACACAAGAACTGAGGTTTAAAATAACTCTGATAGGTTGTTCCTAATCGCCCTGTCATTTGACCGCAAAGATGTAGATAACTTTAAGTGATCACATGAAGTTTGCAATATCTAAAATGGCAGCTTGTTCGATTAGAATCGTAGATAAGCTAGATTCTACGATAAATATTGACACAAACTAGCCAATATGAATATTTGATATCTGCTTACTTGAGATATTAGATTGCTGACTAATATATAATAGCTTTGTAAAATTTTCTTTCTAACTGTAAATGAACTATCTACCTGCAGACTAAGTTTGTGAATTATTTAATAAGTTGTTGATTACAAATGCTTAATAAATTTTTTTTTCCGTTTTTGCTTAACCTTAGTTAATTTGAGTGAATAGATTTCCTTTTGGCAATCTAAGAGGAGCCAAATAAGTCGCAAACTCAAATTAAACTACAAACATGTAACCGAGGTAACTACTAATTGCAATTCTGAAGCCGTCTTTGACAACAAGTTTTGAAATTGAGATCCTAAGAGATGATACGGTATTCGAATGTTAGTCTTTTTCTTCTGCAGTATACCTATGCTCCGTCTATCTATAATGTTTTGCTTATTTATTATTTATTGCATTTTAATGTTATGGAAATAATGATCAAAAGCACATAAACACGCGATGCGACACACCATCACTTTGATAAATAAAATTTACCAACAGTTTTCCAATTCGATTAACGAAATTCAGATTTTCAGAAATAGAGACTCGAATAAAGCAACAGAAAATGAAAACAGCAATCCTTAAAACGACGTCTTAACGTATAGGTCAACTTAACTAGGCAAAGGATACAAATAAATATAAATGAATGAAAAGAAGGCATTGGTAAGTTACATAGATAAATAAGAAAGCCATGTGGAACTTGAATTTCACCTCAAAATTTTAATCAAGACAGGAAGATTTCGTGGAAGACTTTCAGAGTCCTTAGTATCACGAGCCGAAATCCAGCGATTAGTAAGGCTTTAAATCATTTTGTTTCAGGAGGATTGTGAGCAAACTACCATAGCGAACCAATCAGAATAGAGCAAATGGGCAAAAACAAATATAGGAAAAGGTTTACGCAAGTCTCAGAAAGGATGAAGGGCTAAGGAGGAAAATATACGTACGGATTGACTAAGAAAAATGGATATTGTTTGGATATCGTCATCAATCAAAGTAAAAGTCTAAGCAGAGTGCGTGATGATAAATTGTTCCTAAATTATGAATACGTCGGCCAAAATGTGATGCTACAGGTGTATGCTACAGGATGATAGCCTTCCAGGTGTTCAATGAAGTACTCAGAAAATGGGCTTCGTTCAGCTATGTACAAAACAACAAAATACGTGAACTAGGTGGTCTTCTAAATTCGGTTCACGTTTTCCCAAAACGAAGCAGACCTGGTGATCTAAAAAACATCAATGACCTAAGCATGTTTTACAAGAATTTTTCAAATTACATCTCTTCATGCTAAAAGTGTGGAGAAAGATTATCGTTGTCATGGTTTACAACAAACAGGAAGAGAGTTTTAACCGTCATTTTCAGTCATTCACACTTTAATACGAATTAGCATATAATGCATTGCCAAAAAATCGATGTCATCTGAAGATAAGAGGAATTATCTTCGGCATTAATGACTACAACGAGCTAGACCAAGGGATCAAGGTCTCTAACCTGCTATTTATCACTATTTATAGTTGACCGGAAATGCAGTAAGACTAAATTGCTCTGCACAGATTATCTTTTTAATGACACGTTTCAATTTTACCTATTTTAAATGTTTAATAGTAGTTATTACTATTACTATTACTATTTTATCAGTGTCAAATTGAGTAGTCAAATTGCACGGATCTGCTTAGTTCGTTGATCCAAGCGCAAGGATTCACAAAGTGTTGTTACGTAAAGAGAAACTGCAGGCATTGCACCAGCTGGATTAGCAATACACTTTTCAATGCCACTCTTCTCCCGGTGCCAAATGCAGTAACCTCATACTCTGCGACAAAAGTCAGTGTACTTGAATCCAAACAAAAATCTAGACATAGTTAATTAGCGAGAAACATTTAATAGTACTCGTGAAAACATCCACAGGAGAAGAGAATTATTGAAATATAAAACTTGTAACTTTATATTCGATTGATATGCCAAAGCAATGTAGATGATTAAGGTCTTGTAGGTAAAAAATGGTAGGATGCTCGTATATTTGTGGTTAAATACTAGTCTCTCGCAAAACATTTTCGCAAAAATCGTTAGTTAGTTATTAAAAATTAGTATCCAATGAAGATATTGTGAAATTTCTCAGATAAAGAAATAGACTCAGAGGAATAACTTATCTAATAACAATTATGCTTTACAGATGTCTTTTTAGTATGACTGCTAATAGCGAAAAGCTGCTGATATCCTAAAACATATGTCAACTTATTAGAGCCAGTATTAAAAAAATTCGATAATTAGAACTAATTTCTTTGATGAAAATTAGAATAAATCGCATAAATGAATAAGCATACTGAGAACCAACAACATGAACCAAGAATGTTTTTCCATAATTATTTTTAAATAATTCTCAGTTCTTATTATTCTTTACCCAAAAACTGCCGCAGAACAGGGTTTATATCAAAGCGGGAAATTACAATATAAGGAAAAACGCCTTTATTTCTGAGGAACAGGCTGATTTTTCTTTAATTATCTTAGTCCCCGTGGTAACGACTACTACGCAAGATATAATGAATGAATGACCTTGGATAAATAAAAGTTTTTGCGCCGGTTGAAAGCTTCAGCTGTCCTGTAAAATTTGTCATAAGAACAGTTGTCGAAGGTGTTCGTTAGTATCCTCAGTATATATTTTGATTTTATATAAGCGTAAATCATTCCACCATTTTCAAACAATGTAACTTGTGTTGTAATCCCCGTACTTTATTTTCTTCAAGTAATTGCAGAGTTGGATATGACATAAAAGGCATATATAGATTAGATTGAATACAATGACAAGAAGTAGACAACTAGTTAGACTTTGACCATACAAAACTTAAATTTTGACATTTTCACAATTTTCTCTTCAAGTAATTCATGTTCCTGTACTTACAATGACAGAGATGCACACAAAGGTGATTACCATTGTCTATACTCAGCATCATACTTTGTGATGCTAATCTAGTGACTGTTACTTGTAAATAAATTAAGTGGCAGAAATTTTTCACTTGCTATTTCGTAAAGAGCAAATTTAATTAGCTTTATTTTATAGCACAAGGTGCATATCATAATCATTATATTAAATTGCAATTGTTATGGTCATGTGGTCAATTTTGGTATGTAGCTCGGAGGGTTACTGCTTCCTAAATTGTGTATTCAAATATCTCTGTTACTATAATTAACAAGGAGAACACGAATCAAGGAACAAGCCCTTTTCAAGCACAGCAAGTACTATATTTAAACAAGTAGCGTTTTTGGAGTTCTCATATGCATTCTCATATATATTCATTACATATTCAATAATTATAACTCATTATTCTTATCAAATCAGTTACTATATGGCTCGTGCTGGAACAATGAAACGCAGTCATGATAACGTTAATGACATTTTAACGCGGGCTTTGAATTTCCAACGCAAAGTTCTAAACTATAGTTATTCTCTTATTGTTCACACTCTAACAATTGTGATATCATTGTTTAAAAACCTTAAAGTAGAATCATGCGGAGAGCAAAAACCTCGGCCAAACCAAAATGAGTACTCAAATGACCTGGAGTAATAGCCGTTATTTTAACAGGGACTTTCTGCACGATGATTTCCTTGTTGGCTGTGGTTTCATAAGGACATGATTAATATGGTAGCTGAACACTTCACTCAGATTTCACTAACCATTGTTTATAAAAGTATCATTACCTAAGAAGTGATCCAGAAACCAGGATTTGATCTTGATCATCCCCCCAAAAATTTTGTGGAGTAAGTCAAGTTACTAACACATTGAAAATTTCAGATGGACATGTTCATTACTTTTTGAGGTATTTTAAAAGCTAACCAACAAACAAACAAACAAACAAGCAGAACAAACAAACAAGCAAACCACGATGATTGCATGCCTTTCTTGGCGGAAGCAACAAATTTTATTCCGTCTTCCTTTCCTTCGATTGCCTGTGTTTAACGTTTTAGAATCAAACGATAACAGCGTCAGTTGCCAAACTTTGTCTCGCTCAGCTGTTTCATTAAGAGCTTTACTTTGCACGCATATCATCGATATACGTTTTTTATAATATAAGCAATTGATTTGTGATAAATTACACTTCAATCTATAGCACAGAGCACGTATAAGAAACCAGATATCTTTAAAATTCATCGGGTCAGATTATTCATTAGCAACAAGTGAGAAATATATCACTAAGACTTAACATGCTTTGAATGCTAGCTTTGATACTTAGTGACAGTTAGCTTTTAACATAGCCACTAATACACCACGTGGGTTGCTATTTCAACTGTAAGTTATATCAATTTGTCAGCGCCATTAATACGGAACAGATTTGCTACCTCAGTCACTTCAACAAAGGATATCCACGAGATTATCCTGTGAAAAACGTAAACTTGCGCGACCTCGATGTCATCGAACATATACATTGTAGATCTGAAATCAGAAGTTTTGGCATCATTTCTTGTTTGCAAATAACGTTGTCGAATTTTGAAATTATAACTTATAAAGTGACTATAAGTATTCTTTGTACAGAGCTTACTCTACAATCAATATGCAACACCAAGTTCACTAACCAAGAGTGATACAATAGGAGTCTGCAATCAGGAAACATGAAAGTCAAGATAGTTATGTAGAAATAGCTAACATTCAATAGTGTTTAGAAAATATAGCATTGTGAAAAATTTATCACTTACAAACATGAAAAATTGAATCCATCCTCATACTCAAATGCCGGAAAATTTCTAGGACAATGTCTTATATAAATAATCTATTGTTTTGTTTTTTCATTTTCTCCCAATGTCTCATTGGTCCTGACTTTGTTGGGTAAACGGATAATGCTACTGGTACAGTGATTTGAATTGTTTTCAAACATCAATTTCAAAACATTTAAAATGTTTCAAATCACAATGATTGCCTTAAAAACAAGACAAGAGTTTCTTGCAAAAGCACTCGTCAGACAGAATATAGCTGAACCATTCCTTTCAAACGAAACTCTGAGTAACAGAGAATCAGTCTTTTCACTTTCTGTGATTCTGTGCTTTTGCACGAAACTCAGAGTAACAGGGAATCAGTCTCTTCATTTTCTGCAATTCTGCTATCTAAGCTCTGTACTTTGTACATAGAGCACTTTATGCCGGTGAAGACAGCACCATTTATGACATATATATATATTTCTTTTTTTTTCTTTTTTTTAATGAAAAACATGTAATTAGGCCAGCCAAATACAAGTTACCTAACATTAGAGATATTTGTATTTGTATAATTAGTTAAACATAAACCAGAATGAAGTTTAAAGAAAAAATTATTATTATTATTATTATTATCATCATCATTATTATTATTATTATTATTCAATTAACAGGGACTTTCCCCACGATTAGTTCCCAGTCTGTTTCTCAGGACCCTTCAGTTTGCTTGCGAAAAGAATTGATTTAATTTCACAACCGGGAGGAATCACATGTAAGAACTTGGTGGAGGTATTCATATGAAAATGGAATTCAATATCACATTATAGATTATTCTAGCTACTGCTATTTGTAAACCCGCATTTAATCTTGAACGCATTTACTTCTATGAACATCGTATAATGCTTGATCTGTCCTCTTGGCGATTATAAACATAAGCAACAGAGGTCAACTCCATACAATGAATCTAATGTTGGTAACTCAGGTAATGGAGACCTTAGTACTTGTACTAAACAAACTGGCAAGGAATGTTTGCATTTCGCAAGCAAGTATGGATATAGTGAGTAAAATCAAACCTATATATCGGGAAAGTAAACAATATCCCTTCTTACTGGCTTATTAAAACACAAGAGGGAAAATATGCAATATCCTGGGAGATTTATAAGCAAGTGGATTAGAGAAAAGGAGAGCCAACAATGACTTGGAATGGCTAACTGAAACACAAGATAGAAGCTCTACTCATAACTTAAATGTTTGAAATAGCAGATAGATTGCTGATTGTTCCAACCTTTATTCATCTATACGTAATAACCACCGATAGCACAATTCTTAGATCAAATTTTATTTCTGATGTCTGATATTGAAATCCTTGTTTACATTTCTTGTATCATTACAAACAAATGCAAACAATGCTAGCCTTGCCTTTAAGACACAGCTGTGCATTTTTACACAATCTGTAATTCCTGAAAATAGGTTTTACTCTGGTTTCGGATTTCTATACGACGGATAAAACACATTCACTATGTCACCGACATTTACACGACCTATTGAATTTGTCTGATGTTAATTTTGCTGTTTCTTTTAACAGTAAAAAGCCACAGTAATGTCAACAAGTATATCTTGTTTTCCTTGATGGTTAAGTGGACTTGTTTCATGCAACCAAACGCAATTTGTCCATTAATAGGTACCTTGACCACATGTGACTTGTCCCCAATATTTCCTACTTTCGGTTTCATCTTCCTATTGTAGTTGAGCCAATAGTTAATCCCTTTTGCATTTTTCCCTTTAATGAAACATGTCATCTTCGTTTCCACAGAAAGAACTCATTAAGCAGATGTCTTACAAAAATGACTATTTTTTGTGTCATCCGTGATCGTGAATGTTATGGAGTAAAATTATTTACTTTAAAAATCAGTTTTAACAGTTTGTTGATTGTTTGTATATCATACAGGAAATAGCTTTTAAGACGGGCACGTTGAAGTATAGAGAAAGCATACAGCCTTCTGTTTAGCTATCTCATGACAATTTAACCTTTAAGAGAATATACCTGCAGAGTAAGCCGACTAGAAACAAGCGACATTGGGAGTGACAGGAGCTTTGTGAGAGTGTACCCTTCCTCAAGCTTGAGTTACATACATATTTGCAGCTTTAAGATTGATCAGATATAGGGATAAACCAAGAATGGCTGTGGAAAAAGACTATAGGATTAATGAAAATTCAATACTAACAGAGTACTAGCATTATATCAGGGGTATCTAGGAACTAAAGTTATGGCAAATCTTGAGGTACAAATGATTATACATAATACATTATGCCATACGCATACCCTACTCAACCTACAGCGAGTCGGAAACGTTTCCCAAGATCATTAACGTAGCACATGCACGATTCTCAGGAGAAGTCTTTATATAAATTTCCAGCCTATGCGGGACTACAGTTGCAACCAGTGGCCAGCTTTGAAACTTCCACATCCAGTTTCTTAAGCATTATTTGGTGCTCAAGTGTCGGGTCAAACAGGCTGACCAAACCCGACCCGACATCCGCAAATTTTGACCCGACCCGACCAGCTCTTGACCCGACCTGATTTCCAACACTGGTTACAATATCAGCAAGGCATGTGAAGCATAACATACAACATTTCGTGGTAAAATCATGAAATTAAAGTCTGTTATTTTCAAAAGGAGATTTATAGTGTTAGGGGCTTTGATAATTTTTGGAAAGCTTGAAATTTTGCTGAAGAGCACACAAACTTGTTTATAGATTTTTAATAATTGACTGCAATCGTGGAAATATTGTTGAAGAGTACTCACTTCATTTGGGCACGCTTCTTTCAAACTAATATTCTGAAAGTGGGAAGAGTGGAACCTCCATGACGAGATACACAACTGTATCATTCCTAACTCAAGACTGTCTCATGTTCTGATGAGTTTATTACTGTAAGCGCCTTACGCGACATTGATTGGAAAAGTTATCAGAGCAACCTCAAAAAGTCATCAATGCAATGAACTATGATCGGTCCATAGACAACTTCAATTTAAAATACAATTTTAAACAATGTCCAGCCAATTTCAGCTACACGTGGAAAAAATCGAGGAGTTCATGGTGTACTGTAAAGATTATATTTTCTCACCATGATAAATTCATCACTTTGGATTCCACGTGTTTAGTCACAAGGACGTAAACGCTTTCAGAAGTCCAATCTTATTAACAAGATGTAAGTTGGGCTCGTAGATAATGGAGAAATTGCTTTAGAACGCGTAAGGAATTTGAGGTCAACGTTATTTTACATTGAAAGAAACCAGTGGGATGATCTTTAAACTGTCAAATTACTAAACAATATTGTTTCAGGTAAAAATACAGCTAGCTTATGGCTTATTTACATTGAAGACAGACATAATAGCCCTGTTTTGGGCCGATTGCTGCATGAGGCAGCAAAAATTTCTATTCAGAAATTTTTTAGATAAAATTCTCTATCTGTTTTGCAAATGCAAATTTAATAACTAAAAATTCTGTTTGGAAATCTCCTGCAATATTTTGACTATTACGGTTTGCTAACCTGCAAATTTCATAACGGGAAACTTATCGTCATTCTGCCATGATATAATAAGTAATAACTCGTTTGAACGAAAAACTTTGCGACTTGCACCGAAACTATTTACAAATCCATCAGGAAACGTTTCTTTAGCTTTCGTCAGTGACTACGTTGAAAAACTGCATTGTGACTTCAGGGTTCAGAAAACTCTAATCATCTAAAGACGAATTTGAAACCTCAGTTACATTGTTTTATTTGCAGCAAACGTGCTCCAATCTTCATTAGTTTAATTTATTGAAAGAGAGAAGGCATTAGCAACAAATCTAAGCAAAATGAAAATTGCCGATGTGCAGAAAACTCGGAATGTAGTTGATATTCTTTATAAAATTCAACAATACTTATTACTTTTGTCCAATTTCAAGAGCACCCTAGTGGTTTTCTCTAAGATTACTTATTGAAAACCTTATACTATCGATTTTAAAAGTGTTTTGCTACTTCTTTATGAAGTAATAATCTCAATTTCTGACAAATGAAAAAACTCTGGTCTAAGCAGCCAGCTGATTACGTCGAAGGTCACTCGAACTTCGAGATAAGTGATTTATTATATACTTAAAACGACTGTTGTGTTTTAATCTAAGAATAACACAAAATATTTAAATACCCTGAATCACTCAAGAGATTTAAACCTGGACATTGTAATAGCAAACAAAGATAATGTCAGATCAAATGTTATCGTGAAACTTTGAAGTACTTTTGTTCTCGTTAAAATCAGCTATTTTTTTCAGCAAAAGCAAGTTTTTGCCTAGTTGTAAGTGTATCTGATGGATAACAAAACTCGAACGGGCAGGTATCCCTTTTGAGACGATTGTTTATTGCGATAGTCATATTTCTTCAGTAAGTTGATATCAAGATTGCAATTAATTATTCTTATCTTAATCTTTTCTACAAATTACTCCATTTTACTTCCTCTAATTCTTTTCGTCAAACCTTTCTTTGCTAAATACTTTACTAGAGACTTCGGAGCTAACACACCACTATTGTGACTTACCAATGAACGAATTTCTATTGAAGGTTGTTTGCGAAACAGTTGTATACAACGCTTGTTTACTCAAAAGTAACTTATAAACTAGTGGCTCAAAAGCTTTCTTTTCGTCAACATTTCAACATTTAAACATCTTTCGTTACCCATATTAGCTTTTCCGCTAGCAAAATTTCTCCTCTTCCAAGCTTTGACAGTTTACCCTTTCTCCAAAGTTTTTACCAAATCATGGTCCTAATACTCAGTTTCTAAATTCACTATCACTAGCAATGTGCAAAACGATTCTCAAAAGAGCTAAGAGGATTTTATGTGTCTGTAGCTTGTAGGATTTTACAAAACTCGTGTAAACATAAGTTAACGTTAGATTAATAACCTTCGCACTGTTCAATAAGCTTTCAAAATACTTGTTTTCATTAAATCAGTAAAAGACGCCATTAATGACAAATTCCCTCTCAGTTCTAATGTGGAGGTTAATTGGAAATACTTACGAAAGGTCCTCTCTTATTCGAGTTTGTAATATCTTTACCATATCGACTTCTGTCTCAGCACAATTAGCTGTAGAGCAATCACTTGAGTTGAAACTTTTCCTTGGAGTTCACATTACGTTTATCCTTTCATACAGGATGGCATGGTAGTAGCTTTTGCTTTATCGCTTTGAGTATCCCTTTTCTTATTTCAACCTTAGTAAAATGCTAAAACTATAAAGAAACAAGCCTATATTCAGAAACTGGTTGCCCGAAAAACAGCATAACAATCCCCTAAGAACAATGTGGTGACCGCCTGACGGATTTCATTTTAGACTGGTTAGTCCATATCTACAGTCGGTGATAAACGATTCATTAATATTGTATGAGTTTTGCTCTTCTGTACAAATCTTGTTCAACAAGACGTTATGTTCCAACTTTTCCCTCTGAAAGAAGGATTGCCATTACGAGCAGCAAGCGAACAATGTAATCAGGTGAAATTTATTCTTACTGCATTTGATCGAATTGACCAATCCTCTGCAGATGAAATCAAGTATAAACGCGGTAACTGCATTGGAATTTTGTTATTATTCATTGGCCCTCTGACAAGATGATTAAAAATCAATTGATCATAAAACTTACCTTTGGTATGCTGGCACCTGCAAGTAGTTACCATCCTAAACACAAGTTTTCGACAATTAGCTTTCGTCAATAGCAAACATGGTTTCCCAACCATCGTTTTGGAACTCGCCATTTCTACGGATCCTTGCAAACAAAGTAAACGGCAACAAATCGATCACGTAGCTTGCAAACATTGAAAGTACTGCACACTTTCTGCAAGAATATTGTAATTAATACGCTGTTTATAAATGGAATGATGAATAGTGTCCACTTGCAGTACACTGGCATAAAGACGTATACATCACTTAAAAGCACCAGATAACAAATCATCCTCATTATCATTCAAATAAGTGTCACTAGCAAGCACACGTCATGCACTGGTAGAGATAAATATGTCATCCTTTAACATGTTTAACATCCGACATATACAATGACATAACTACAGGTAATATATTTCATACGTCTTTTCAGTAATACGTATAACTAAACTCAAAATAATCCATCAATCTTTTCATTGATCATAGAGACGTAAACGGCAAGACGCGAGTATGTGTTGGGTCCCTAATAATATACATATATACGTATGTACAAGAAGAACAGAAATTTTTATAGCCATGACGGGCCTTAAACAATTTGCATCTACCTTACCAACACCTTAAAGGCATAACAAAGGCCAAGAATCTGATATCTACTTCTTGCAATACTATGGTTTTGTAGTAACGAAAGTTTTTTTAATGAAATGTGCAAGTATGTAATTATATATTTGTTTAAACATTTATTTATAAGTTTCTACTACCACCTTGACCAGTTGTATATTTGCAACAAAGTCTGCTATAAAATCTCATAGTAGCAAAATCGTACACAGTTGACTAAATACAACAACTACTAATCAAAATACTCCATGGTGGAAAGATAAAATTGATTGAATCGTTATGCAAAGAAAAAGCATGGTGAAATTGAAAAAGCATGGTGTATAGAAATAAAATCTGAGAAAATAAGAACGAAGAAAAATTGCAATATAAAGAGGATTGAAAGTCAACAAAGCTGCTGCTATGACTCAAGATTGCGAACCCTCTAATTTTCGACCCAGAAAAACGTTCTGTCTTCCTCAATTTTCTAAAAATAGTTTGCTTATCTGAAAAATATACTTTTGCAAGTGTTTTCACGAAATTTCATTGTTTCTCTGTCTACATTGCACGAAATAGCGTAAGGTGAAAGAGTCAAATTATGCTAATTACATAAATTACATTTTCACGCATTGATTCATTTTTTCTACCATTTATCTCTCTCTGTATCAATGTATCTAATAAATACTTCACTTATTCACTTATTTATGAAAAACGGCTTACCTACTTTTAGGATGCAGAAGTAACATGAAGTGATCCATAATTTGTATAGAAATGATTATGAGCTTGCGGGATGCGGGTTGGATTTCCGTGGCTCCCTCTATCCGTGCAGCTGTCTTATCTACACTAACTCTTGAATAAAATACAAAATGATAAAGTGTATTCTGAAAAATACACATCACGTAAAAAATGTTGGCAACTAACTTAGAATTTTTAAATCGCCTTGAAAATTTGTGACATTGCGCTAAAATCATACTTAAAAGCTGTCGCAAATTTTCAAGGCGATTTTCAAGTTTTGTACCACAAAAAGATTGTTTAGAATTTTTACCTTGAAACTCTATAAGAGCCTTGAATCTCGGTAGAGTAAAAATTCACTATATCTCTCAATGGACGTAGCTAAGCCAACATATTTTGACGAAAATTTCTGCGTTGTTTCATGGTATAAATTGGTTTAATATACATTAGGAAGTTTTAAAGCGTACAATATACCTCTACCACAAGTTGAAATTATTTTTTGTCAACACGTTCCACCTGTTATCCATCAATTCCTAGATAGACTTGCTTTGAAGTAAGCACAAGTACGTCTACATTAAGATAAAGCTAGAAGATGAGGCAGTCCAAATTTTTTGTGGAATTTTGACAACAGGACAGTTAAAAAAATTCCCAACCAATGAAAGCCATTTTGTCACGTTTGAAAATAATAGATCACATATTCCTCAAAGATTGAGAATTAGTTCATTACTATTAGCTATTAGTCAGTCTACCCCGAGACACGTGTTTATTAGCAGAAACGTTAAATGAGAATAAAACATCAAAACAATTTGCGATTAACTTCCAAAAGCAACATATCCTGCTATGGAGTAAACTAAAGAATAACAGCTAGGCAGTTTGCTGAATTAGATACCATTTTAATCATTAGTCCATATTCAAAATTGAAATAAGTGTAATATTTCATGGACACATAAGCCGCCTTATATGTAATAAATAGCTTGTGGACTTAGACTCTAATAACTACTAAAAGAAGATTTAAAAAATGTTTTTCCTATTAAAACACAAGATCAAACGCCGTGGAACTTAGTAAAAGTACGTATTGTTTGTAAAACAAAATCTTTATAGGGACATTACAATATATCCATTCAAAATGTTTTCCGTATTTTCATCTGCCGTTTTCCTTGCCTGCGTTTCAACCTTCCTTTTGCACAGTAAGGTAAATAATGCACCTTTCCGTCTGCCTATTACATAACTAATATTAACTAACTAACAAATGTAAAAGATTTATTGCATGTTTGAAATGTAAGAGATATATTGCATACAATAGCCATATTATAATAATCAGAATTTTGGCTTTCAATTCTTAAGACAAGAAATCACAAATGACGTTAGAAGCTTCATGCTAAGTAACGTACTACAATATATTAAACTATATATTAACCAAAATACAGTATTGAAACTAAACTGGTAAAACTGTAAGGAAAAACTGGTAAAGGCATGCTTTAGTCTAATCCATCCAAGGCCAGCTCGAAAGCTTCATTTACACATCCTTTCCTATATTACTTATGTGTGTAAGACTACGTAATGCTATATTCAAGGATTCTTTAAATTCATTCCTTTTAGTAGCTGTTTTATACTTTGATACGTGAGCTGAGTACTTGATAATTCAATTCTCTGAGTTTTAAGTCTATTTCATGAAGCATTTCTCGCGCAAACCGATGTTTAAGTTGGTCAATTGATTACCTTCTCAGGTAAAACAGTGGTGCCTTTGACACTGCGCATCGAATCGAGCACATTACTTTCTTTAAAGAAGACTGTCATAATTTCATGCCATCTTTAAAAATTTTAGTCGAAGGTTAAAAGACAAACGTTAATGAACTTCGAAAAACATTTGTTCAAGTGTTAACTCGTATTGAATTTCCTTAGGGAAACTTTATTTCCTCCACCTAAAAGGCTCTCGTCACTGTTTGTTTGTTGATCAGTTAGTTTATGCATAAAGTTACAATCAAATACATACAAAATTTTGGCTTGTGTTGTTTTAATGACGAATACATCAACTTTTGATGGTGATCCTGATAGCCGTCTCACTTTTGGATCATCTTACAATTTAAGATAATTATATCGTAATAAAGGTCGCAACAAACGAAAACATCTTCCTGGGGAAAACCCAGTTACCAGGGCGCCTATTAGTTAAACCTATACTTGGCAATATAATATCTTCATAAAACAACAACTAGTGACGAAATCCACGTGGAGAAAACCTGTTATCATGAAGCCTATTAGTACCAGTCATTTGAATATTCAATAACTGGGGATTCCACCTGACCCAAATTTCTTGGGAGAGGTCTGCGCTCTCGATGTTCCTCTAGTGTATCATTAAAATTGCAAACTCGTATCGTAGAATTAAATTTCAGTCAATGGCGCTTTTCCCGGTTGTCGAGTAACACAAATCGATTACTTGGGTCAAGTTTGAGAGCTCAGTCATCAAAACGCTTTTTAGTAGGTCAAGCTTGCAGTTGTAAAACTCAGCCACGAATATAAACATCAACATACTGTGTTAACTGATTTACACTGATAAGATCTTATCATTTCATTCTTGAAATGACATAGAAGGAAGTCAGAAAAGTTAGTTACAGGTGGATAACTAGTAACTTTTACCTCAGTGAAATTCCATTTAGTGATAGTTGTTAAAAAATTTATTTTTCGACATAAAGGGCACTTTAATGCAACGTATAGTCACATTTGCGTAATGAAATTTTTTGCTGAAAATAAACAATGAGCGCACGATATCTATTGCAAAACAGATCAGTTTGCAAATGCAAATGTATTTAATTGTCAATGAAAAAGTTATCTCAACAAAGGTAATAACCTCTGGATGAAGTCATTAAGACCTACCAAATTCAACCAATTGGCACTAATATCAACTTCTTTTCTAAAGTTACAGTATAAATATTGTATGTCGAAAAGCAAGTCTGTGTATGTAAACCTACATCCAATATCGTAAATATAAGGCATGCGGTAAGTAGCCTGAGACTTACTTTGATAACAAAAAATGTATAACATCATTTATCAAATAACTATATTTTGCAAAACTGGTGGAAATTTTGCAAGAGACTGAAGTAGGACAACTGAATACCCTATGGCTCATTTTGAACAATACAGAGCGAGGATAATGAAAATAAAAGTTAGGAGATTCTTACCAGCAAATAGGTCTGCACAAAATGACATTTTATGACAGTATACCAATGTAGCACATGATAAAGTGCAATCACGTTTTCTAGTGTTCATTGTGTCTGTTAAAAATTGTTTTTACAAGGTATCGTTTATGGAACCTCAAATTTGTGTTTGCGTTTACGTTTGGTATATCAGGCTATAGGCCCTAGGTATATTGGATAATCGAAAAATATACTTGAGGTGTGGGTATGTGGATTTTTCGTGGGAGAGACTTCCGTCAAAGAGTATATAGGACGCCCATACAAATTAAGGTCAGTTGCAACCGATATTTTCGTGTTCAAAATATTCCTAGGAAATTTTAGAGTGACGTTTTTAAACAACGAATCAAATCTTGACAGAGGGTACGAATGAAGTTCACAGTTCTCCATTATCTGAAAAAAACTCCTAAATGCTGGATTATCCTTCCATAAAATTTAAAATAGTTGACCGTTTTTTCAGTTTTTAGCAATTATAAACAATCATTAATGACACAGGCGTCAGGTTTGTGAAAGCAATGCTGATCAAATAAAAGATTGTAATTGACACACAGAGGGAGTAAATCACACATATAAGCACTACTTAATCACGCTCAATGTCACTGTGCTCATACAAATGTTACTTTGTCAAAAAATTGTCAAAAAGTGTCAAAACATTGTCAAAAAGTGTCAAAAAATTGTTAATTTTATAAATCGAAAACGATCTTGACGTGACCCACAAAAAACTCTATATCTCATGTAAAACGAATTTCATCAGAAGCAAAAAATATTTTGAAAGCTATAAAGACTTTTGTAATAATTATTAAATACTAAAACACTATTTCAGTGGTTTGTTTCTGAACAAGTCCTCTCTAATAATAAAGAGTTAAAATTCACCTCTTTGACAATGACGATCGTGAAAACATTCCTGCTCTCTGTAGGTTGCATATTCTAGTGGCCTTCACTATGATCATCAATTTGAGATAAAAACGTTTTGTCGTATCTAAAGTACACCTCCATTTGGCAACGATGGTGGAGAAATCAACCATGGAATTTCTGATACCTTGCTTACATGTGTTGTCAATTAATCTTACGTAACTGTCAATTATGAACTATGTTACATTTATTTTAATGACGCTGGTAAGGAAAATAAACTCATTTTATTATTATTTATACTTCCGTTGTATTTTAAATAGTAGACAGGAGACCATGATCACCAGAGGGTAGTTGGGATCAACATTTCTTAGGTAAGGAAGGAATTGTTATGTAACCGCAAGATATAAACGCAGTTTCTAGAGGATTTGGCGAGAAAATACATTGCGTTAAATCAATTTTGATGGTTGCAAAACACTGTCATCATAAGAGAGTTTCGGACTATACCTTAAACACATTACAACATTTCATCGATTTATAAGTAGTACTTAATTGATCTTCTGAAACATAGTAGTAGATGTGTGTCGAAAATAACACCAGTATCCCGGAATTAGTGAAATTCGTCCAAAAACCTAACTTAGAATTTTTGAAAAAGCTCATAATATCCCTCATACTTCCAAAAAAATTGTTAAAACGTACTTGCATTTTTCAACTAATTTTGTGCCTTTGAGCAGTAATGTATTTTTCATGAATGAAAAATGTCTGAGTGCTGCTCAGTGACAATCGACGAAGATTAAGTAGCTAAAAATCTTAAGTCTTGGGGAATTAGAGAAGGTAGGGTTTTTCTCCCATTGAGGTTTGTGTTCAAGCTGTGTAATACATGAATCTAAAGAAACGGGTCATTAGCACCAATTTTTGGGATCAATACTTTATTCATATTATTTATCATTCTGAGTAACACCAGTTGAGAAAAGGGAATGTATATGTACGAATTGTAAAATAATCACCTTTTAGCAACATCAATCCAATTGGCGTAAACTAGGTTGGCTTACCACCATTTATCGATAAATTATTAAAAGTAAACATCTTTATAAAAACAATTTCTACATGTCAGAGAAAATGATAGTCGAATTTAAACTTTTGAACGCAAATGTTGTAAACTAAAACAATCCGGTATTAGTAATTAAAAATGTGCAATCTTTTTCACGTATGAATATTACTGTGTTACATGCTAATGAGAATCCAATGTAACAAAATGCAATTCCGAGCTTACTTAATGGGTAACACTTTAGGATTTTTGTAATGGTTATGTTACTACTTATTATGAATTCTTATCACGTAATTAGAGGAAAACTCTCTGCTACAATTTAATTTCTAAGTGTAGGTATCAAACGGAGTATGATATAGTGGGTTATGTCCTCTAATAATTAAACGACACCTTGAGAGCATTTCTCAAACGCAAGTTGTATCGTTGTTACCATTACCAAGAATGTTATGTTTTCACAAGGGTTTGTTTGTTTGTTACTGGAATAATTTGCAGAATAACTCAAAAAGTTGTTACCTTATCGTGCCGAAATTTTCACCACATGTTGGTCCGTTGACCATGATTCGTACAAGATACAGGAGTCTGGATCACTTTTTCTGTAATGATACCTTCCTTAAACTACGGCTGATGAGGACGTCAGCTGTTGCAGGTATAACACTGTGCCTATAACCATGGCACCTATAAAAACAGCCTATACTTGGTAATAAAATCTTCATAAAACCACAACCAGCAAGAAAATCATCATGGAGAAAACCCTGTTACCATGATCCCCGTTACCATGACACCTGTTACTCCAGATAATTTGGATATTGAGAAATTGGGAATACCGCCTTACACGATTGGCTTGGAGGAGCTTTGCTCTCTCTTAGTGCTTCTAGTTGCCTTTGGTGAAAAAATATAATCATTTCTTCAGCTTGTGACTTTTATGAAACACATTCATTGGCAGCTTCTACAAAACTATAAATATAACCAATCAGAGAACGCAAACCTTCACCAAGCCATATGAATTTTCAAATGCCCTGGAATAAGAAAGGTAATGTTTCAGAACAATACGTTCATAAACTTTTGAACCAATCGACAAATAAACAAGCAAACAAATTCTTATGATTAATAACCTCGTTTTCGGAGGAAAATTAGTGACGTAGGTACAAAGCCATCTCGGTTATAAAAGAATAGTACTATATATGTTGATGAGGTGATAAAGTTGTCTCTTTTCTAGAAATATAAGTAAGGAGACTAAGTTTAACCCTAAGAAACTTGATAGCTACCAGTTTAAACCAGCAACCCATTGAGCAAAATGTTCCTCTCATGAGCCTTTTTCATTGGAATATTTGTGATATTGGTAATATTCGTAGTACTGCTTACCGTCATTGCTTTATATGTAATCTGGTCTTATTGACAAATTATACTTTTATCCTATGATATCTTGAAATCTGTCTTTAGTACGTCTTTTAGACGACGACCCTGTATTTTGGCCGCTTATTTTGATAAAGTGCAAGCAAAACTATACAAACTCGATATTTTATACGTCCACAGTATATAAAGTGTGCAGAGTTTAGAGTTTGATTTGTTAGGTAAGAGATAAATAAAGCGATAATGGCGTCTGATTCCTACCTGGAGTTTTGTACCAACACTGAAGTGTTCAATTTCTTGAGGATGTCCTGATCTTGATGTTTCTATGACAAGGATACATGTAAATCACTGCTATACTAGACGTTTAGTTGTCTTGACTAGGGATTGATAATCAATTTGCATAAGAAATTTTATAAGTGTTAAGGCCAAGAATGAGACACACAGATTTACAGAGACGATTAACTGCAATGGGGTCGTACAGGGTTGGTCAAAGTGTCATTAAATTACTCCAGATTCATAACATTCATTTGCTTCTTTTTTGGGACTGTAAAGCTAAGCGTGGAAAAGCATCAGGTTTCATGCCAGGGATTTGGATTCGACACTCATATGACCAATCGTACCATTTGTCCTATTTTCTTGTTAAGACTCCACTGTCTGTCTTAACATGGAACAATGACTGGCACATCAATCACTCTCGTCGCTGTCCGTTTCGCTTCAGGAATTTTACTCGTAACAAGTAATATATAGAAGGCAAAATCGGCATAAACGTCCCTAGATTTTAAGCAAATAAAGAGCTTTGTAACCTTAACTTTCTATGAGATTCAATGGCCAAGCCCTCTAGAAGTTTACCAATGTCATTTCGTTTTGTATGAGTCTCGTCAAAACCCGAATTTAATTTATGCTTTTAAGGAGCAGGTTTAAAGTACACATCCGAGTCCACTTCTTTTCATTAGAAATAAGCCAAAACGATGATTTTTTTCCTTTAATTAATTAAGATCTGTCACTTTAATCACATTTTTTGTGACTTAAAACAGAAAAACATTTGATTTGAGTTTCTTCCGTCATACAGTGATTAGAAACTTTGTTACTCTCTACCACGATTTCCATGGCTTCGACTATTGAAAGCGTTTTACCATACTTTGTAAACATTTCATTAAAATTAAATTAGACATGATCAGAATACAGATGGTCACCACCAACGACGGCTATTAGCCGGGTAATTTAGTAAACAAAACGTAAAAATTGACGACAAAACAATAATAATAAAATGCTCTTCTGTGATAATTAGAACATAATAGACTCGGTTACAGGTAAATTTGCCCAGTCTTGATGTTTCCTCGCAATTCCAAACGAAGTGTAAAATTGTCGATGAAAACCACTGAAAACAATCAAATTGAGTATTTTAAAAGAAGCAGGAAACCTAATTTCAAGAGATCAGTATATTAATCTTACTAAGAGCGCTCATCATAATTACAATTTTTTTTAGGAAAAAGGCAGCAGAATAATAGTTCACTGTCCTACGCAAATTATTTATAGAGTATGTCAATGACACAAAAGTGTTAAATATCTCATTGTAGACGCTTAATAGCCCAGAATTGAAATAACTCGAACAGTTACCATGGTTACAAATGGAGACACCAAGAAGAATATCCAAGGAATGTCAATCAAAGCTAACAATGTCTTAAAGTAATTTCTACTAAAAATGCAGAAGAGAACTACATGAATTTTGTAAATATAAAGCAAGTATTTAAATGGATGTTTGACAAGATGACAAACAACATATTAGGTATGCCGTGAGGGCTAACAATCTTTGTGTGGTACAAAACTTGAAAATCGCCTTGAAAATTTGAAAAAGCTTTTAAGTATGTTTTTAACACAATGTCGCAAATTCTTAAGGCTATTCTTCTTCCACGTATGAAAAAGTTTTAAGGGAGCCGTACAAATCTTTAGCATAAGGAGTGCAACAAAAATAAACAAACTTACGAACGAACTGACCATCCAGTATAAGAAGGACGCTAATAATGTAGCTAGTAAATTGCAAACCAATTAAAAATTAATCATATGGAAAAATAGTCAAAATTGTTAGATTCTGAAAAAGCCCTCCCTTTTTTTAACCTACACAATTTCCGAGGTCCAACTATTTAAAATGCCGAACAGTTTGGGTAAGAGTGTATAAAGCAGCCTGGAAACTTAATTCATTATCACTTTGCCTTAGACATTGAATGATAATTAACTTGTTAATTTTTTGATAAAATATTTAGAAATGAACATGACGATGCAGAGTGAAATATTATTTCACAATTTTTTTGTGGTATCAAAATTATAAATCGCCTTGATATTTTGCGCTAAAATCTTACTTAAACCTTTTTTGATGTGACTCATTAGAGAATGAATCGTCGGAAAGGATAGTATGGATTCACGGCAATCTTTTTATAAGAACGACTTTATAAGGAACAAGTACAGTGCAAGTATTTTCTGCTCAAGCTATTTATAAACAGGCAACAGTAAAAGCACTGTTCAACAGATTAGACCTCGTACTGCATCGTGACATTGATTAGTTACAACGTAGAGAAACGTACCTAAATAACCAATTATTATATTTGACGTGAACATATGCACAGTACACCAAAATGGTGATTAGTACCAATTATCTATCATTTAGTCAGTTATGTGACAAGGGCACAATACAGATCAAAGACTGCTGTGGTAAAGTTGTGAAATTGCAGGACGTCTCTGAAAAGTTCTCAAAAACTCAAAATAATTTAATGTCATTCACCCAAAACAGTGTTAAAATGAAGAACTTGATCACCTCTCAGTGATACGTCAAACGTGTATTCAATAACGTGCACAACATTTAGAGTCTCGTTCATCAGCTATAAAGAATGTAATAAAAACACAGAGCAGACTCTGACATCATGTTACTGTGTTGACTTCTACCATCTTTGATGACTGGATAGCTCCTCTTCTGTAGCCGGTAGACTTGATTTCCAGCTTTAACCTTGTCAACATGCTTTGCTGAAGCATAGTTAGTAGAAATGACATTTCATTTCTATTAAGCATGGGTGAAGCAAACTACTGTTTCAAAGTTTCAAAGAGCTACCGCGACGTAATATGTGTACTTAGCATAATTTTCTTGATAGTTAAGTTGTTTTAAAAAAGGATCTCGTAAGTACTGAGAAGATTTAATATAATTCATCGAGTGTCGTCTTTCATAAGGTGCATATTCTAGATTAATTAGTTTTGTTCTCTACTATACCCAAAGGTTAATCTGTATTTTCATGAAATTTCAAGAAGCAATAGACCAGACTATACTCAGCCATAAACATAACCTCTTACAGCAGTGAAGTTTTTTATTGATTACTGTAACAGAAATATGGACAGGTTTCTTAAACAAGACTGGATAATGCTTGTTGCTTCTAATTTCGAGTATCACTTTTGCTTATCTATAAGTACAGCGCAGATAACACGTCTCTAGTGACAGTAAACCCAAGATGATAAGCAGCAAACTAAAGAATAAAAATGTACTTTGACAGGTAAATATTCGTTGAAAAACAGTTACATACTCACTGCATGTTGCTTAATACCGTGGTTTGTAACTAAGGATAAAATTTGATAAAAACCGTGACATTTACTTAGATTTTTAAAATATGTTTCTCGTGTAATTTGGAAACTTCTTGAATCAACCGAAACCGCATCGTTTTAAGACCTCTTCTTCAACTTCGTATAATTTCCTTTTCCCGGTGGTTGGCAACCTTGGATTCCCCAGCCATCTTTTTTTGCGGTTCTGTCCATTATCGTCCGCTAAATTAAGTACCTCTAATCTCTTGTGCAACTCCGTCTCTCCACCTCGTTGGCTGACGACCTTTGCTCCTCTTACCTCCTACTGGTTCTCCCAACACCTGTCTCACCACTTCGTCTTCTCCCTTACTAAACACATGTCCATACCTTCTCAACTTATTAATTTCAATCTCCCTCGCCACACTTACTGTTACTCTTCCTTCTCACTTCCTCATTTCTCAATATGTCCTATAAAATCACGCGCAGTATCCTCCTCATCATCTTTATCTCTGTTGTCTCCAGCTTTCTCTCATCCATCCTCTTCAGCGCCCAGTACTCCAATCCATAGACCATCACTGGTCTGACCATAGTTTTATACCCTCTTAATTTAACTTCCTTAATTTCAACTTCATATCGCACTCACCTCAATTCACTTCATCCAGCTGGCAATCGCTCTTGCTTGCACATCCTTCTCACAACCACCTGACTAACAGATCACTGTCCCTAAGTTTTTTAAACAGTCCACCTGACTCAGTTCTTCTCCATCGCTCTCATGGACTCAAAATTTCATTCTATCCTTTTTACAGCACACCATTATTTGCGTCTTCTTGGCATTCATCTTTAGTCCAAAACGGTGAAGACTGTCTTGCCACGTAACCAACATTTTATGTAGCTGCTCCTCAATATCTGTCATTATTGCCAGATCTGCGGCAAGTAGTAGTTCCCATAACCTCTCTGCCCTCAAGTGTTTTGACAAGACATCTATAATGATGTCGAACAGAAGTGGGCTCACTGCATAATCCTGGTGGAGGCCCACTTTGATCTGAAGGTCTCTAGGCACAGTTGTATTTGTTCTCACTGCTGTCTTGGCATCTGTGAAGGGGGTCGCGTTTACTAGTCTAGCCAGCTTCTCTGTAAGCTCTTTCCTCCTCAGACACCAAT